>WYDF02294128.1:0-16051 GCA_009867245.2 Adranes taylori | reverse complement strand
GGAGGATAAATTTAAATATCTACCACAATTGTGGCAGCTTGGGAATTGGGTTTGACGACGTTGTCCGAGATCTAGGTGCCTTTGCATTCGATCTTTCCATTGCCCATTTTCCAAATTTCTCAGACTCATCGCTTTTTTATCCCATCATTCCACGTTATTTTGGTTGTGCCTAATTTCTTTATGTGCTTTGGAGTCCAGTTCCTCACCTGCTTAGGTAATCTATCGTTTTGTATCCTCTGCACATGTCCGTACCAGACTAGATGCTTTCGTTCGATAACAGTTGCGATTGGATCTTTAATATTCATCAGAATACGAATGTCATAATTTCTCACTCTTTCGAGTCGTGCTATTCTTGAGGAGCGTCTAAGAGCATCCATTTCGGTAGCCTCAACCATTTTCTTACTTCTTTCCGTTAGACGCCAGGTTTCTGACCCATATAGGAGGCCGCTTTTTATTACGGCATTAAATGTATTCAGTTTCCTGTGCCTTGTTATGTTTCCATTCATTATGTTTCCTAACACCTTTCTTGTATGGATGTCTTATATCTTTTACATCCGTACCAGTTTTATCAAATTTTGTACCCAGTTAAATATACTCCGCGCATGAGCCTATTTCCTTTGCCTCACTTCGGTGTTGTTAATTCTTTTCCGATCTTAACTCTCAACATGGAGTCGGAATATAAGTTTTTAATGGCCTTTATTATAGTGTGATTTATGTTTGTATATTGCAGAGCCTCCCATAATTTGCCCGTGGGTATACTATCATAAGCCTTAGTGAGGTCTACAAATAAAATGTGTGTTTCTAGATTTACAGATGTTCTCTTTTTTGTCATTTGTTTCATGACAAACACGTAGTCTGTACGTGATCTTCCTGCTCTAAATCCACTTTGTTGTTCTTCTTCTGTAAACTCTATCTGCATGAGATTTTTTAATATCTTCCCGTAAAGCCTACACATCACACTAGTTACTGATATACCCGTATAGTTGAATATACCCGTAATCCACTCCCCGGACACTTCATGGCCGTTCAAACATTTATCAAATATTGTTGTTAGCATATCAGTAAATTTTGCTGTTCCACTTTGAAGTAGTTCCTCATATACTCCTTCTGAGCCGCATGATCTTCCACTCTTTAATGGCTAGTGGATGCCTTAAGCATGTTATTGTCTAGTTCTAGCATTTGCCGTTCAATGTTAATTGATATATTTTTGTCTATGTACTGTGGTCTAGTTTCTATTAATAGGTGTTCATAGTGGCGCTTCCATTGTTCATGTGTAATGTTTTGTATTTGATCCCTTTCAGTAATATTTGTTCTCATGGTCTTAATGAATTTCCATGCTTCTTGACATTTTTTCCACCAATGTAATTCTCTATTTCTCGACATTTTTTCTCTCATATTTCATTTTTAAGATGATTTATATGTTGGCGAGTTTCGCATTTAATGTTATTATAATCCATTTTATCATCTATTGATTTCGAGTTCAACCATTTCAAATAGCGGTGTCTTTTCCATTTTATCATTTTTTCGATGTCTTCTGGCCACCATATTGTCTTATTTTTGTATTGCTGTTCTACACCCAGTACTTCTGCGGTTTTGTGAATAGTATCAGTGATATTATTGTATAGATCTCCAAAGCTTAGACGTTCTGAGTTATTTAGGGACTCATCCAACCAACGCTGATATTGCTATATGGTGCTATCATCAATCAGCCTATCAAGATTATATTTGGGGTATAGGATGATATCGGTCGCACGAATTTCTTGGGTTTTCAAATATTTTTTCTACTCAGTTGCTCCGCCCCTTTGAAATGCAGTTTTGATTTTAATAGATAGTGATCTGATCCACACACTGCTCTTCTTTTAACTTACACATCGTGTATTTTCATTGATGTTGTCTGCTTTACTATTAAATTGTCGATAACTATTTTTTAGCTGTTTGGTTTGTTGTTCCCAGGCATATTTTAGGATATTCTTGTGTTTATAAAATCCCTTTGTAATTCTCAGTTCGTGTTGTATACATAAGTCAATTAGTCGTATGCCATTATCCTTCTCCAAATGGGTCCACTACCACATCATCCACCTTTTGTGGATGCAACTATTAAAATCAACCATCAGTATGATTTCTCTAGTGTTCCCAATTTCAGAAATCAGTTCGTTCAGTTTCTTGAAAAAAATCATCCTTCACTGTTATAAGTTCGTCATCGGAAACAGCATGTACCACAAGCACAGTCACCCTGTTACCGTATATGTTTAAATTCACTTTGTTAGACTTCACAAATTTTTCCTACTTCTATCATTGTTTCATAGTTTCAACCTTTTAGACCATACTACAAAAAAAAATTAAAAATGTCAATAAGAATCACGGTTAGTTCTGCTATTAGTGTGTAATACAAGTCTGTTTTTATATTTATTTCTGTAAATGAAAAGTGATGCTTGCGTCCACGAATATTTGTAACTTATAAGTCGAAATCTAGACATTCGATAGTTAATTGTAAGGTGCTATATCTTACAAACATGTTTTATTATATTGCTTTTAAAAAACTTCCAGCAATCAATTGTTTTAAGATGTTTATCTTGAACCATTCTTGTCTGTACTTAAACAAAACCATTACACAGTCCACGCTATATATAATGCTTTGCTATTTAGAGTCACACCTGGTGTCAAACATACAAAAAACACTCAACCCTAATTAAAATTAACGACGCAATGATTTATTTCAAGGATCTACAGGTTCCAACGATAAATCTGTCATCGTATGGGATTTAACGAATCGACTCGATGCTGATTCCGAATTGCTTAAACAACATGCTCAAATGATCTCGAATCTCGATGGGAGTGCGGATAATATTGTGAGAGAAGATAGTGTAGTTAATGACGCTGAATTGGGTAATAATAATGTCGATTTGGTCGAGAAATTGGAGGATATCTTCGAGGGAGCGATTAATTCATGTACATTCCACGATAATGGGCTTGTAGCTACAGGTTCGAGGTATGTAGAGCGTTTCGACTTTTCAATCTGCGTGAATCTTCTATATTGAGCCCTTACTTTTATTATTATTTCATAATTGGATGTCAAAGAGTCTCCTAACAGCAAGATCTATTGTGTCTCTGTGTTTGGTCTATTCGCTAAGCCTTCAAAGAAGTTTAGTATTTCCTTGATCGGAACTCGACCGATTCATCCGAGTGCTTTTTCTTCTTCTTTGCAGCCATTTATGTCCATTGCTCTTTTTGTTGGTGGTCGCCATAGAAGATTGTTTTGGTTCAACGATCATTCTGGCTATGTGTCCTGCCCAGTTCCATTTTAATGACACTATACGTTGTATGACATCAACGATATTCCCAATATAGTCCTTTCCATTGCTCTTTGGCCTACCATTATTTTACCATTATTTAATTTACAGACTCTTTAGTCAGTGTCAAAGTTCCGGCCCCATAAGTTGGAACTAAAAGGACACATGAATCGAACATTTTGCTTTTCAAGTTACTGTTCATTTTAGTCTTTAAGTGTCAGTTTTCCGAATACTGCCCAACCGAGTCCTTTTCGTTATTTTTCTCGTTACTTCAGCAGTCTGGTTTCCAGCCTTAATTTTAGATTGTAACCAAAGTACTTGTAATTACCGACAACCTCAATGACGTCATTTCCAATTTTGATGACCCTATTATCAGTAATGTTAAAACCAATCTCTGTGATTCTTTGTTGAGTTGTACCAACATTGTTTCTAGTTGTTCTAGACTCCTTGCTATGATCAAGATATCGTTTGCGAAGCGAAGATGGTTAAGAAACCGACCGTTTAGATTTAGTTCCATTTCGCTCCAGTCTAGTTTTTTTGGAAACAGTTTATAGAATTGATGTAAATAACTTCGGCAAAATAGTGTCACCCTGTCTCACTCTTCTTCTAATGTTGAAATTATTCGTTTTTTCATGGAGTTTGACACAAGATGTTGCGTTTTCGTAGGTATGCTTCACCGAATCATATGCTTCACGACATTCATCGAATCAACACGACATTCATCCAGAGAAATAATATCGACGAGGTCTCAACTGAATTGAATGCTTTTTCAAAGTCTTTGAAGGCAAATGCGATTCCAATCTTGCATTTCTTACACTTCTCAATTAGAATTCTTACCACCTGCAAATGATCGTTCATACTATATAGATCTAAATCCAGCTTGTTCAACGGGTTAGTACAAGTCTAGTTTCTTTGTAGTTCGTTTGGTGGTAATCATTTTTATGAATAATTTGTATAGCTAAGAGCAGACTTATAGGCCGGTAATTTTCGAGTTTTGGATTGTCTCCATTTTTGTGCAACATTGTGATAATTTTATTTTCCCATGCTTTTTGTATTTTCAATTGTTCGAGACATTTATTGAACACAGCTGTTATCGCATTTAACAAAAGTTTCACCACCTTCTTTAATGGCTTCTAGTGGCACACCGTCCTCAACCCTGACATTTCTTGTTTTTCTTGAGCCTACCCAGGTCCTGTTTTTGTAGGTTCTTCTATTAACTCCATCGTGCTTCCTTACACAGTTGTGCCCCGTAGTGAGACTTACTGTTGTTTGTACTGTTTCTCTCCCAAGGTCAGTAGCTCTTTTTTGCAATATACCGATTAAACACTTTGTGTGTTTCATGTTCTTCTAATGGTTTCTGTATTCATTTTCTAATTGTGCCCTGATATGTTACTTAACGCATGTACTTGCTATGCCGCATATGAGTTCAGGTGTAATCATTGGCTCTGCTCTGGTTTTCTTTGCCCGGTCGTACCAGGCTGTTGCGCTCCGCAAGAGAGTCGAGTTTATTCATAAGCAATTCCTGGGCACATGCCAAGATTACCATAACTTCGGCTTGGAATACAGTGGTATATCTCTTCAAGTTGATTGTAAACTGATCATTTTAGGTTCCTGTTCACTATATATTTTGGCTTCTACCCCCTTCCCCCGTCTTGGCCCCGGGCCCCATCTGTAAGTCCATTCAACAGAGTAGTGGGCAGTTTCCATCCTTCGATTGCCCCTTGAAGACATGTAATAGTGGTACCTTGAGCATCGCCTCCACTACGATCCATATTGAGTTATTACAATTAAATTAATTTGGATTACATTAATTACAATATGTCTTAAACATGGACTAGGTCAGGAATCGGTAGTCTGTTTATAGTAAAGTACAATTTTCCCCTTAAATGTAAACCAATTGAAATTTATTAGAAATAATTGAAAACATTGTTTACAATTGTAGTGACAAGTTAGTGAGAATATTCCAAATTAACGAGGACGGAAAATTCGAGGAGACTGTTAATTCTCCAATTGACGTTCACATGTACTCGGTACATCATGTTGAATTCAGTAAAGACGGAACGATGCTGGCTAGTTGTTCAATGGATGGTTTTGTGTATATCTGGGATCCAAAGGTACCTAATTTGTTTTGATCGGTTCTTAACTATTTGTAAATTTTTCGTATTAAACCAAAATTTATATTTCAGAGTGGCGAGCAAATGATGTCGATTCCAGAGAATAAAAATGGTATTAGAGTATGCAAATTTGCGCCGGATGGAAATTTTCTGCTCACAGCTGGAGATGATCAAAAGGCATATATATGGGATTTAACCATTAAAGAGCAATTGAGGTACAGCTTGTTCACAGATTTTTTGAAATTGTTTTATAGAGGCAGTAGTTAAAACAGCAAGTAGCCTATTCTTTATTTGAAGATGGGTCTTGCTTTTACCTATGAAAGGGTCGTACTCGGAAATTGAATACAATACCTATATCATTTTATTGTGGCGTATAATAGTACGTATACATATTATACCACAAGTTCGACCCTTGTTTTTATTTATAAAGAACCTTTTACTATTTTACAACTTAAGTCATTTCAAAATAATCGCGAACAGACTATAATACTAAATTGAATGACGTTTATTAATTTTAAATTCATCTGGTTCCCTTACAATAGGATTTAGTAGCACTATGAATATTGAATGGATATTTCATGAATGGAGTACGGGCACTCGGTGTATTAATATAGTGATCGAAGTTAATATAATAATATGTCTTTGAAAAATTTTACCCCACTCGGGAATCAAACCAGAGTGTCCCGATTTCCGGTCTGACCACTAAACTAGCGGGACATTGATTTCAAAGAACAAATAATTTCTTATGTGTTAAAATCTCGTATGATTAATCTACGATATGTATTTCTGTATAAGGATTGCAGTTTCCAACATTACCGTCAACGCATAAATCATGCGTCTTCAGACAGGTGGCACCACTAGTCTTGGTTTGATCTTATTTGTATATTAATTTGTGTTTTCACACTTTTTAGGCGGCTAAAAGGCGTCAGAACAGTAATATACAAACAAGACTAGTGGTGCCACTTGCCTGAAGACACATGATTTATGCGTTGACGGTAATGTTCGAAACTGCAATAGTTCTTCATAAATACATATCGTAGATTAATCATACGTGATTTTAACACATAAGAAATTATTTGTTCTTTGAAATCAATGTCCCGCTAGTTTAGTAGTCAGAACACCTGATCGGAATTCGGGGGACTCGGGTTAGATTCCCGAGTGGGGTAAAATTTTTCAAAAACACAAATGATTATATTAATTTCCATCATTATATTAATACAACGAATGCCCATACACTCATGATATATCCATTCTATTTATCATGCGAGCCGGCTAAAAGGCGTATATTAATATACTAATAAAATCAAAGCAAGACAGGTGATGCCACCTGACTGAAGACGCATGATTTATGCGTTGACGTTAATGTAGGAAACTGCAATACTTGCTCAGAAATACATATCGTAAATTAATCATATGAGATTTTAACACATAAGAAATTATTTGTTCTTTGAAATTCATGCCTCGCTTGTTTAGTGATCAAAACACCTGACCGGAAATTGGGATACCCTGGTTCGATTCCCGAGTGGAGTAAAATTTTCAAAGACACTCTGTATATTCTTCTTAAAACGATACCCAACTTGACGCTACAACTTTATATTATTCTTCAGATATAGTTCCGAATATCTAAAAAATTATCACCTAGTTTAAATATATAATAGCTTAACAATGGTAGATACGAGAAAGTTACAGGTAATTTTTTTTTATGAGATTCATAAGTTGAAACTATTCCATCTTAATATATGTCATTCTTAGTGGCGAGTCCAATTTATAATTTTGAGAGGGACTTCATCTAATCACACATATACTGGATCCGAATTATTTCTATTAAATGTTTAACCATGATATAAAATTTTAATGAAATGGCAGTTCGAGCTTAATTAACTCCGCCTCTAAATCTGCCACTGAGTTGATACGGCAACTAGATATATAAAAATTATAGCAGGTTCGTAGCAACTAGCGGACAGCAGGCGTGTGTTTTGGAAACAATGAATTTACTTGCGCACAGCAAGAGATAATATACATTACTGTTATAATTACTTATAGTCCACGCATAGATTTAGTTTGTCTCTCAGGCCATGTAAGGTAATGTTCTTTACTTATTCTATAATGAGCCAGCTAATGATATATAAACAGAATCGTTGTCGCGCGTTTATTCATTAATAGTATAGTAGTCATGTAGTTTATATCGCGTATATTTAAACGTATAGTTAATTTATTTTATATAATTCTAAATTAATTATTTTTAAATGTATTGAGAAGTTTATTTTTTGGAATAATAACTAAAGCTTGCATTATTAAATATATTGTAGTTAAAATGTGTTTAAGTTAAAAAAGTTAATTTAAATAATAAAATTCTTTAAATTTCTATTATAATTCCGTAAATAAAAGTTTAAAAAACCATTACTCGGCCTCTGAATTATAATTACTGCATGATTTAAAAACGTTTGGATACACCTATTGTTTCCTCTTTTAATGTTGTCGAACAGAAAACTAACTATATGTTTGTCACGTGCTTTATATTTGCACGCCTGTTTTATACAATGTGAATGATGATTAATTTGAATTAACCATAAGTTCATCCTTATTTCAAAACAGTTGCTGTTTAATCATTATGTAGCTAGCGTGTATATATTTTCGCTATATTTCTATATTTTCTATGTGAAAGACCAGGGTGTGATTACCAATCAACGTAAAAGTTGAAATCAGATGAAGAATTAAGCTACAATCGAATGCCACTAACAATATGGTGGTAGTCTTAGCAAATCGTACACTCGACCTTGGCTCCGAACTTAATTATTGTTCTGCTCTATCCTTTAGGGTGGATGTGGAAGCTGGCTAAACCCTCGACGCAACCATCGCAAAATTTACACCTATAGCCGAATGCTCTTCATGGTTTTGAGGTATCATCTTCAGAGTAGAAAAAATGCTTCGAGAATTAGCTCGAACGCTTGCAAAAGTGTATAAAACTTACGACGAATAATTTGCAAAGCAATAAAACTATGTTTACCATTTTTTTTTCATTGTTTTTCTAAAAGCATGAATGGTAACCCTGATATAATTATCACATTTAATATTCGTTATGAATATATTTTGTTAAATTAAATTTCTAGGGTTTTTGAAGCCCATTCTGATGCAATAACATCTGCATGTTTTGCGCCCGATGGTCAACTATTCGCTACCGGTTGTAACAACGAGGATTTTCGTCTATGGACTATAAATGATGGCCTCATCCATACTGAAGACAATGCTCACGATTTGGGCGTACAGAGTTGTGACTTTTCTGAGAATCTGGAACCGATTCCCAATGTTTCCGATAGTGATACGCAAAATTATCTATTGGCGACGGCGGGAAATGATGGTATGGTTAAATTATGGGCTATTATTATCAATAAGGTAATTATTGAATATTATATCAATTTACTGAACATTGGCGTGACTTTCGAACTTGGTTGATCATGAAATTTCCATTCGGATAATTGAGGTTTTCTTTCGATATATGCGATATGTACCCTCGTAATATCGCCTGTTATGAGATGTTTAAGCTTTATGTAGCGTCCGCTACTTCCGACACTAACTGCTCAGCCTTAGCCACGTTTCTTTTAAACGCGTAGATGAATTGATCAATACTAGAAGTGAGCCAATGTCACAGTGCCCTACACAATTTTCTAAAAACAATTTCGTATTAATAAGTCCACAACTGTTACATTTTTATTTACGTTAAGTGTATTGATTCTGAAGTATTTCCTACCATCTCTTATCTCTCTCCAACCCGCATCTCACATGTACACATTGATTTCCAATAATATCTCCAACACTTATTGCTCTCTTTATTAAATTTAATGCAGAAATAAAACAGTAATAAACAATGATAAAGTCATGATATATTTCAGTCTCTTACTGGACTAGACTTTTGCCATCCGAAAGTACGTAGATGGCGCTTACTTCGCGGCCATGGTGGTTCAGTGTTTTGTGCGCGTTTCTCGCGAGGTGCAAGCGAATTGGTTTGTTCATCGGCGACTGATAGACAAGTTCGAATTTGGGCCGTCTATAGTTCGGATTGTCTGCATGTGCTGGACCATGACAGTCTTGTGACAAGTTGTGCATTTAGCGCCGATTGTTCAATGCTGGTAACGGGATGCTTTGATAAAACGTTGTGGCTGTGGAAATTACCACAAATTTTGGTAAGTCGAAATTATATATTTAATTTTTGTTAAAAATGATATACTTTGCATACACTTCAGTTTAAAATTCGGTCCAGTATATGTGTGATCAGTTTGAAGCCCTCTCAGAATTATAGGTTGGACCCTCCAATTACAATAATATTTATTAAACTGCAATAGTATCACCATGAATGTTCCAAAATACAACATAATGATTTATTCATACCTATAGTAGAAATCCAAAATTACATCCAGTAATAAACTAGGGTTTTTGCAACCAAATGTCACAGACACGCCTCAAGTAGTAAATTTCTTAGTCGTGCATTTTAAATAATTTAACAATAAACTAGTAAGTGATTATTATCGTTGCTATAAAATTGTTAGATTGCAAGCGATCAAAACGAAATTTGGGAATTTATCACAGCGCCTAACGCATAATGGGCGGGTGTAAATGGGTACTCCGTTGTCCTGGGATTTAAATTCGACACTAAAGGCGGATGAACCAACAATATAATGGTAAACGATATAGGGATACAGAAGGCAAGGGGAACCACTGTATTAATGGTTCGTAAGAGCATCTCAAGAACAATCAAAATGCTATAGACGACTTAATGATGGAAAGTACTGATGGCAGGGGTAGTAATACGGGGGCTTCCCAAGTCGTCATCCAGCGTAATTCCCACTTAACAAGCAGAATCACTAAAAATACTACATTTAGAGAGGTAAAAATTGGAATGGAACGTACGGACGACTTTATAGCAACCTGGGGAAATACACAACGCCATACTTGAAATGAATAGACTAGAACTAGTAATCATTAGAATAAGCCAGATGCGCGGATCTGAATCTGGTGAATATCAGTGAATAATCATAAACTGTTTTACTCTGGAACTAGTTGTGGTAACCATCAATATGGAGTGGAAATAATTGTCAATGAAAACATATCAAACTTTGTTATAAACGCTGGAAACACTATTTCTACAACTAAATGCCAGTCCAGTCAAACTTAATACATTACAGATCTAAGTGGCTACCTCCGATAAAAGCCGCGAAGACGTAGAAGCCTTTTACGATTCATTAACAAAAATATTGAGAACACTAAAAAAGTACGAAATGACGGTTGTAATGGGCAACTTAAACTCCAAAATAGAAGGTAGACAGAGATATGATATAGGACCTTATGGGTTGGGAATTAGGAACGAGCATGGTGACAGACTCAGTACATCAGACTTGGAAAGCACCAACGGATACACCGAACAACGTTTGGCGCAATCAGATAGATTTTCATCTAGTTCATAGACGCTTTAGGAATTGTTGTTTAAGCTCCAAATTCCTATTCAGGGGCAGATATCGATTCCGATCATAATCCACTTGTACATAAATTTAGATTGAAGGTGAAAAGAGTAAAAGAACGGAATATGACTAAAAACTTGAAGCTTAAAGAGGAAAACACTAAAGATGGCGTCACACACTGTGTTAATGAAAAACTTAAACGGACAACAATAAATGAATATGAACTAAAAACTATCAAGGAATCAATGACAGAAGCCAATGAAAATCATTTAAAACAAGACACACAACAAAAAAGGCCGTAGGTGACTGAGCAAATACTGCGGATGATGAATAAAAAACATAAAGTGAAGCACTCAAACAGAATTGAATACAATATCATGCAGAGAGATATAAGGTAAATAACAAATGCACAGGATACCCACCCACACTCTATATCGTCACGGACTAAATAAACCGCGACAATATATCGATTATGCGTTTATAAACTGAAAGTCCGAAAAGATAGTCATCAGATCATTATATTCAACTATGCGAAATGTCAGGTTTCTTAATATTCCCTTAACATTTTGAATTTTTTGGGAAAATTCAAAATGTCTATTCTGTAAGTCAAAAAATATAATGAAATAATTTTACAGGTATTTCAAACTGTGGTAGCTAATAAAATGAAATCAAGAACAAAACTGCTACCAGAATGGTCAACTAGAGATGTACTCAAATGGCTCAAAGAAATTGGTATGGAAGAAATTGCGCCCATTGTTAAAAACGTACGACTCAGTGGGGAGAAAATAATTACAATGAGGAATAATAAAATCTGTGCAGGATTAGATTTGGGTAAATATTTTTATATAAAAATTAAAATGTAATTTTTTAAGTAACGTAAGCGGATCAATCAATACATTAAAAATAAATCCCCTAATAATTTTGGATCAATAGACAAAAACTGATATTTCAGTTCATGTCTGAAGTCTTTGTTTAAAATATTTCTAAGAAAATTAAGTAAATTTCAAGAGGGGATATCCAAATCCCGTAAATATCTCTATTATATTTATTTCTATACATTTAAATCCTTTGAAACTAATAGCTTCTCGTTATTTATTTAATCTAGATGGCCCACTAGCTGAAAAATTATCAAGAGAACTAACATGGTTGAAGAATGATGAAACTTCATTCAACTATAATTATTGGAATCGGATCGAAGACATTCCAGACGAATTTGTTTGCCCGATAACGCAGGAAATCATGCGTGAACCGGTTACTATAGCAGATGGATTTATTTATGAACGTAGAGCAATTACCGAATGGTTCATGTCGGGAAAATTTACCAGTCCAATGACAAATTTACCATTGCAAAATACAGACTATGTACAAAATCATGATTTAAGAAATACCATACATAATTTTCTTTATAATGATGAGAGTAATAATGATGACTAAGATAATTCTCTTTTAGAAAATTAAACTCATTTCTTTGTTCATGGACATCATAATGCTTTCAATTTTAGCTCTAACAGACTCTTTATTGGTATATGGTTGTTTATTAACATCCCTCTCACAAATACTTCGCCTTTTAAATCTCATTCATCGCTGACAACACCTTACACATCACTGTGTAAGACATTTAGTTTTCATGGCTATTCGGACTTCAATGGGTTTTTGCAGAGCCACTGCTGGTCCTGGTGAAAATGCTTTTCATAAGAGAAGAAAATCAGAGCATATTTGTTTTAGGAATTTTTCAGTTTTATTGATAATTTCTTTGCTCTCACAAATCGTCTTTTCTTTATCTGATGCCTCTAATCTCTTCTAAGAACATACCATCTGTATCTTATATCTTCAGGAATAATCTTGCGAAATTCGACATTTGCAATTTTCTTGCTTTTGAGCGCATCGACTTTCCTGGATCTTCATTGATGATCTTCTTGGATTCTATATACGATATCTAGCGATCCTTATGCTTTTTCCTTAATGATTTGGCGAGATCAGGATCAGCATCATACATCTTCATATTCTAAACTGCACGTAAAGGGTTGTTATTGAAACCCGCAATTTGCTTACCGGTTCGCCCTACGTGCAGACTAGAAATTATAGTTGCTCTAATATCGTATTCCTTTGACATGACTGTTACTATTGTAATCTAATACTTTGTACACGAAAAACAATCATGTTCATTTATGGTCTCTTCAAAGAAACAAAAGTTGAAGATCAATAAAAAGTGTAAAATGCAACGTTATTGCCAATTTATCGCGCACCTAATTTAAGAAAGGATATTTATTTTTCAACATGTACAGGGATTAGTGCCTTATATCCTTTTTTTAAGAATTATAATGTTTAACTGGGAAAATTGAGGACAGAGACTGATTTTTCTTGTGTTTGTTGGAACAGTATTGTTATTATTGTTAAAAAATTAAGCATGATATATGGAAAACTATTGCAGACCACCTGGAAGATGTAAACACTGATATTTTATAATTAACACTGTTTAAAATGCAATAGTAGTTCTGATTTCTTTTAAGTGATTATCAGACAAACAGAATAATATTGATTAATATAAGAAAAATAAAATTATTAAATTAAAAATAATTGTTTTGTTACAATTGAAAGAAAATACTAGTTATTAAAAATACGCTTCTATTATTTGTTAAATACATTTTAATTTTTACGAAGTCTGTCTTTTTAATTTAGGACCACAAATTGCCTGAACATTATTTCAAAGCCATTTGTCTCTCATACATTTCTTTCTTCTTGCGTCTTGCTCTCCTTTTCTGGCCATCAGTCGGATTTTTTAATACATATTGTCTCTTAATTGCCTTCAGTTTTAGATTTTTAGCTTTCACAAATTGTTTATTATGACCAACATAGCCTAACGTAAATCGTCGCCGATTAATAAAAACGTCAGAAATGAGAAATGCGTTCTAAAAAACACAAATAATTAAAAAATATAGCTACAACGTATTTTACAAACATCTCAGGTATTTGTATTTGACACACAATTGTGATGAGCGCACTTCAACTTGTCCATCAAAAGTGTAATTATAGTAATTTTGTCGAAGTGGGTCAAGAGTTTGCGGACGAAGAATTATTTCATGGAAAGACCTGAAAGAACTCGTTTACGCAAACTATTAACTCAAAATTAACTGAATTAATATCTGCATGCCCTAAGTAATAGTACATATAAACATGAAGATACTATCGTGATAAAACTGCTTTTATAAGATATAGAAAAGAAATAAAAAGACACTGTGAATTTTTGAGATATGTTACAGCAGCAGACTTCACAAAAGATGTCCTAACCCAAACCTCAACCACATATTGAGGTAGATGTGTAAATTATGTTTAAAAGGCCCTTAGAGCCATTGAACTCTAAAACTAAAACTCGAATTTTTCAATACAAAGAACACTAAAAATATAAAGAAAAACACAATATAAAGAACACTAATAATATAAAGAAAAAGAAATTTACGATAAATTAGTCACCGAAGAAGAAATATCAAGCATAATTAACGATATCAAACAAGTAACAGCCAAGTAACAGTAAAGGATGACACAACGTCAGAAGACATTCAAGCTCATTAATCAGTAAGATCCTCATATTGCTTATGGAGTGTTATCAATAACTGCGACAATGAGATGCAATTGTGCGACTGATACAAAAGTTCCATAGTTTCACTAAAAGTGTATTGGATCGTAATGTACTCCCAAAGCATGTGGAATATCTAAGAATTAGACACGCAAACAAGATAAAATCCTATCTGAACAGTCGGAACTAAAAATGGTACGTAAATAAGCGAAAACTCAATCAGTCTTAAGCAGTAACTAAACCATTTTTTTACGTAATCCTTAAAATATTTGAAACTCTTATTGATAACAGAGCTTTGTAGTTAAATTACATGAAGGTAGTTTAATTAAATTATTATAATACATTTTATATACCTAGCTGGGTAAAAAGGACTTAAACAAAATAAAATCATATTAAAACTAAAAATAAATTATAACACGAAACACAAAATATTAAAGTATAAACCATCATTCTCCTGAAAAAATATAATCTTATAAGCAAAGCTACCCCTAACGACAAATCATGTGAAAACTTTGTTCCAGACAAGAATATGTGCTTTGAATAGGCATTAGAATATGTACTTGATGTTTCTTATTCTATACTTATGGTACCAATAATTCTACTTTTTTGCGCTTAATATATTCTATATTCCATCGTTTATTAAAAAAAATTAACCTCATAATTCTCTGCATCAGGTAAATCTAGAAAACCAAATCCACGAAATTTATTATCTTTATCAAGTACTAACCGGACATCATCCAAATAAATGTTATACTTTTTAAAATGCTCTAATATATCTTCCCTAGTAGTCGTATAGGTCAAATTTCTTATGAAAATTGTGTGTTCCTTTTTCTTCGATTTGTTCCTAGATTTTTTCATTATATTGACTTTATTGCATGTTTCCTTTGCGAAATCATCGGACTGAAAATCTATTGCATCTGCAGAGTCCATATTATTTAAATCTAATTGATGTGAATTGAGGTTAAGATAACCAAAAGCAGTTGATACTTTTTCTTCTTCTCTTTAATAATTATTTATTGTCGGTATATTTTCGCCTTGCATCATCGACTTAAATAAAAAATCAAATGGCAGCGTCACGAGCCACATAAAAAATAAATTTAGACGATTAACACTTTTTCGAAAAAACAAAACGCATGTCAATCTTAAATATTTAACCTTTTAAATTTTTCGTGTTTGATCGTTCGTACAGTGTAGTCACTCTAGAACAAAATTCCTTAACTCTCCTTTTTTTTACTTTATTTGCACCGTTCTCAATTCCGTACGTGGTTAAGAATTGGGAATATTAGTTTTTTGTTTTTTTTTTGGTAAGTTTATATTATTCTAGAATTTATGCATTCAATTGGTAGAATTTTAATAATTCTATCTTTTTTCTTAGATAACTAATGCCCTAACGTAATATTTAAATTACACTATGCTCTCCTCACCTGGGCGCTCAATATCGCCATCCATCATCCCCACCACCATCCCAATAACTCTAACATGTATGTTCAGGAAACTCATCAATCGACCAACACCTCAAATCCCTCATCATATAAAGACTCAAACCAGTGGCGTAACTATACCGTTCGAGGCCCGTGGCAAATTCATCGGATGGGCCCCCTCCCCCCAATATAAAGAAGC
>WYDF02294127.1:0-29596 GCA_009867245.2 Adranes taylori | reverse complement strand
ACTTGATTGGCTCATATCTGAGAAAATAAGATAATATATGATTTCTTCCGAAAATATTTAATAAATTGTATTTGTATAGATAGTGACGTACGGATTTGCAATTAATAACGGTCTGAGAAGGGATTCCCATAGAGACCCTATAGCGACCCTTAAATTTCGACCTATAGCGACCCTTAAATTTCGTTGAACGTGCTTTTTGAAGATGTGACAGTTCTTGGAAGTATTGTGAGTGCGTTTTGTTTTTTTTTCCCGGAAGGTTACCGTAATGTCCGCGTATATTGAGTAGACGAACATTTTTTTATTTATAAATTACCATTTGTTACAATCATTCTAAAAGTAACGTAATGAGTACCAAAGACTTGAAAAAAAAATGTATAAACAAATAAAAATATTAAACAAAAATATATGAAGTCATAATTCGCACTTTCAGACTATTTGTATTTGTGCTCGAATATTATAAATCATATAAGCAATACCAACCTTCCCATGTTTTCTACAGATGTGAATCTATCGTTAGCGGCAAATAATAAAATCCCCACGTTCAATAAATTGAAAAAAAAGCAAAAAAGCAGAACTGCATCCTCTTCATATGCAAGATCATCCATACACAAGCTAACAAATGATAATATTATATACTAATGTACCAGCGACAATGAATTATGAACAAGAAAGTTGTTTATATAGCTTTAGGTTTTATTAAATAAATTCTCGCCATAGATAAATCAATAATTTATAAGGGGCTAAAATATTTTAAAAAATTATTCTTTGAAATATGCAATGTCAAATACACTATGTTCAGTTTCTTTTGATATTGTTTACATTTTTTCAACTTGACTCAACCCTTCATATGTTTTATATTGAATGACATTAATAGAATTTCTAATCGATTTTTTGACATATTACAAAACACTGTTCAATATCTCACGACCCACTCCACAATCCTGATTCATCCGTAATCCACAACAACAACCTGAACAACCTTGGGTAACCGTCACTCCAAGTTTTACCATTTTGGAGCGGATGCTCGATTTTGAAGCGCGTGATCCGGATGCAGCACCAGTTCGGACATCCCCCAAACATAGGCCTTCTAGACAGAAGCCTGCGTCTCTAATATTGCAACTAAGGCAGACGCAATCGGATGTATTAGAAGCGCAGAAGCGAAAGCGAAACCACTCCTGCAGAAGCGAAACCACCATCCTCTAATTGTTTGCCTTCCCCACACTCCCGTACTTACTGGATTTATTTACCTCCTCATGACTATTGGAACCCACGTTACATAACATCTGACCTAGACAACACCACACCCTTTCCAGTTGTCATCAATTGATCCGGACGCCAATCCACCCTCAACAGTCATCATCGTCTCTAGTTGAGTCTCCATCGCTAGCTACAGCCTATCCACCGAGGTTGGAAAGAATTATGAGTTCCAATATAATCAGAACCTCTCCAACAATGCTCCGAAGTTATATAATTTAGATTAAGTTTAGTATAGGTATTATATTTTAAGTTTATTGTTTCACACTATTATTTTTAAAACCATCCTGTATATTATTGGTAGTATTATTTTTAAACACGATCCTGTATATTCTAAATAGAAGAACAGTAGACGCGAGTAAGCGGGTTTCTCATCCTGAAATATATTTGGCGGAGTCAGGCGGGAATATTTTAACATTAACCCCGTAGTGGACGCACTACCCTATATGTATCAAGTTAATTAAATTAGTTCTCTTTATTCACCAATTTGATTGAAGATAGATAATAAAATATCACCAGTCTTAAAAGTTCAACAAACGAAATGTCATAAAAATCCTGAAGTCTGTCAACAAAAGTTGGAAGTATAGTTGAACTGTCAGAGAATGTATAATGTATAATAATTCTTGGAATTATCAAATAATCTTTATTTATTCCTCAATGTTAACATGTTCTCCTTCAAAGTAGTCCCCATTGGACATAATATACTTCTTCCAGCGCTTTTCCAACTCGTCGAAGCAAATCTGAAATTCAATTTTCAATATGGAGTAAGCGAGTTTTCCATCCTGGAATATATTTGGCAGAGGAAGGTAAAAATATTTTAACATTAACCCTGTAGTGGAACTACCACCCAATATGTATCCTAGCGCTGTTAACACTGTGCTTGCATATGTGCTTACAAATTTATCGGTGCAAACCTAGCTCTTTAATCAGTTTGTTGCTGTGGTACAATGAAAAAAAGTCCACTGAATTCTATGCCAAGAGTAATTAATTCGCTACCGATCCTACTGTATCATCTTCCTCCATCCTAGACCTTGACTCAACTCATTCTAAAATGGCAGGATGACGTCAAGTTACTATTTTTGGGGTCTATCATAAATAGTTTGAGCGCTTAACATTAGTCATTTAAAAAACTAATATGGCGAAAGAAAGATCATTTCGGGTCTGGATTTTAGCGGGAACTTTGATTTTTCGGGGATCGCCGGTAATGCAAATTTCTGAGTCATTGCTGGCCTATAGTGTTTTACATTCGGCGCGAGATGGCGCTTGTTGTTGTTGCCAGATATTTGTTTTTGATATGTAAATTTGAATTGTGCGCATGCGCATTCAAGAAAATAACTAAATTCAAAATAAATGTAACTAGATTCTAAAAAAGTAACTAGATACTTCCAGGTCAGTATAAAAAAATAATTGTCTAAACTAGGAACGTTCTACTAGGACAAAAGTTTTTTTTACATAAAAATCAAGATGACGTCATTTGAAAAATCCAATATAGCGGTTGAAATAAGTATATACTGCATAAAGTAGGTGTTGAGATAAGTATTTGCTGCATAAAGTAAAGTTTTCTCAGCACCCACTTTTTTTACAGAACATCATTGTATTTGTATAAGTGAATATACATAAACTTCATTCTGAACCATATCATCGGACAAATATTATTTGATTGAAAACTCTATATATGTTACAAGTAAGCGAGTTGTTATTTACAATATGTTTATAAGTTAATTTGAAATATTTCCTAAATTACATCTAATAGTCGCATTCTGTTTCTACAATTTTATTCTAATTAATGAAGACTACCAGACATAATTAAGAGAGATCAGTTTTTTATGGTGATAACAATTAAACAACTATTATAATTAATTTCTGGTTGTGACATTGCAACGATATCTATTCTCCCAATATGTTTAAATGTAGAATATTAAAATATTCTTATTTCGCGCATTTGGAAAGAATTTCTTTTTGTATTCATTTTTAAGATCGAGAATTGTAACAAAAAAATTTATGGCTTCTAGAAGTTGAAATGTTCTGGTTATGCATTTCCTAGGAATATTTCTAACAAGCTTCTAGATTTTTTTATTTCGAGGAAATTTTCAGTAAGCCGTACATTTTTACCCCTATGTTTCTAACCGTCGAGCTCCTATTGGTATATGATTCTATATTTTCGGACAACCTTGAATAAGCTGTTATGATTTTCATCTTTATGATTTTCAGGAATCAAAGAATCAATTTCAACTCATTCTTAGTTCTACATTATCTACGAATTTTAGCAGAAGGCGTTTTTGATTTGACGCTTCTCAAGCTTTTGGATACATTTTATATGCCTTAACTAGTGGAAAGTAAACTACGTTAAAAGTCATATAGATGTTTAATATGTATTTAATTTTGTGCAAGCAATCAAGCGTCGCCACTCGCAGACATTTTAGATGCGAGCACGCGTGATTTAAGTGCACGCAGAATTATATAAATAGAGTGAAACGTACCACAATCTTCTCTTACTGGGATTCAATCGGGTAGTTGTATGCAATGAGGTTGTCTTGCTGGGCAAGCGTGGGTACATCTTAGCCCAGCAGTATCCAATCCCAGACGATGTTACTGAGACAATTGGGGCCCCGATACACTTACGGGGTAAGCGCCATTGTCATACGACACGGAGAGAACGAAAGGAATGTATACGTAAAGTAAATTCCCATATAACAATTAACAATCTTTATTACAAATTCACAAATAAAAGCAGTGTAATATAACAATTAAAACAAAATGGTTGATTAAGCGGGTGTTATTACCTTTAAATTCCACCAAATAATAACCTGTTACGTAAAATTACATATTAAACTTTATAAAAATAATGGTGTTATGTAACACATGACGTAAACACATCGAAGGACATCCTCTGGGTTTAAAAAAAATATCATTTCAACTAAGAATGGTTACGATTGTTATCTTCAATCAAATAAAAATAGGCATAAACGACAAGTTAAAGTTAATGTTACTAGAAATATAAATGTCTAAAGGTGAATTATTAATTTTTAAATAAACAAAATGAACACATGTTCAAGAACTTATTAAAATTATTCATTCAGTGAAATGCAACTGTAATAGTCACCATAAACAGTTAAGTAATGAACGTTTCAAAATCTATTTTAGACAATTATAGCAATATAAACATTACATAAATCAACGATTACAAAAATATAATAATAATATGGCGCCCCTTTCCCTAACTAAATGCGGTAAAAGCCTAAAAACGGACTTGCTAATGAATTTAAATTTACGATAATGATAGTAAATAAATTTGTGTGAAGCACTTAATAAAATAAGGTTAGGCAAAAAAGACAATCTAAATCATGATTAAAAAAACATTTAAAAAACAAACTTAATACTTGATACAGCTTCACTGCTACCACCTAGTGACGAACGACCAGATCCAACAAAACCACGAACAGATGGAACACCGAAAACGATGGCCGTGGCTGCAACGCAGTCCGATCTTTCACAGTAGCACCCTATACGCAACGCTGACAAGATTCGCGCTCTCAATTCCACTAAACTAATACAATTTCTTGCTCAGGAGCTGGCCATCAGTACCCAAACTCTGATGGTAAACGGCCTCCTCCTAATTGTTCATCTATAAAAACGTACGCATAATGGTGATCTCAAAATAACGCTGAATTGCACAGTCAATTAACTTACCAATCAGAACACTAAATCACCACACTGGTTTCAAATAAACGAAAACCAAACCTCATTCCCCACGATAATTGCAAGTTAAAAACTCACGATTCAATTAAATTGTTAAATCGGTTAATCTGTAGCTGATTTGGCTTCTCGATACCTTTCAACAGGTGTTGAAACTCTGAACTAGCTGTCAAAGAAAAAGTTGTATGTGGTGTATAGGCTAAAAATGTCATTTGGCTTGTCATGGGAGCATTGTCACGTTACATCTCCCTTCCCGTACTTTCACGGTGCGGCCATATGATCACTAACGCAAATGATTAGTCAGCTGTTTTCAAACACGCTATTCTTTCTCGAGAGAACGTATGTGTATGGCTAGCTAATAGCTGATCAAACAATCGTACTAACTCAACATTATCCGTTCGTCCTCTAGCAGCCTAGTCGCAAATTGCCAGATTTCCTTCAATGCTCACACTACAACGTTTAAATCTAGCAATTACACCGCTATTCCAAAAGATTAAGCTGGAAAGTACCCCTCATAACAATTTCGTAATAAAAATTACCAATCTATTAGATTAATTAACAAAAACCAAAACGTTCCAAAATAGTTCCCCTTCTATCGACAAAACGCCACGCATGACTAACATTGTTCACAACATGTGACGTTCCACGTTTGGTTCTGCTCATGTCGACCGTCAATGTCTTTTGACCTCAAAGTAATTTCTAGCTATTTACATTCTGATTCAGAAGACAATATACCTCAAATCAGTCTTAATAGGGCTGTAACTCTAAATAAATGTAATGGATCCACGTGTTAACAAAATAGCTGTGTTTCCAACGATATACAAGCCTGAACAAGTTAGCAACTTATGAGCCCTGAACTTTGAAAATAAAAGACATAAATCAGTCGGATAAATCTAACGGGCATATGAAATTAAGTAACTGGCGAGGTTCAACACATTACAGGTAATTACTATAACACTACACTATAACAAGTGTCATTTTTAGACATAATAACTTCAGGTAAATACGAATACAGACGAGTGGCAACCTATCATCAGAAAGGGATTTAGCAAGACCATTTGTTTAATTTATTCAACCCCAATATAAAAATCGGGAGGCTCGGGTTCGATTCCCGAGTTGGGTGATTTTTTCAGCACAAATGATTATATTAATTTCAATCATTATATTAATATTTTTTATATTGATTTTGCAAAAATTCTTCAGACGAAATTAATAAGTTAATAAGCTGTATAAAACCTTAAGATTACCATACTTCTAAAATGCTGTTTTGATGGTTTCAACTTTGGATATAATATTACACATATAGAAAAAAGTAATCTAATATAATTAAAACCATCAAACTTACTTCAAACAATAATGAATTATTAACAAAGTTTTATTTTCTCTTCTCAATACAGCGTCACAACGTAATCTAACTGCTATTGATTCTAACCGTTCAAAAATTAATTCACAAACTTTTCGATTGAGGCAAGTAGAAAAACGTTTCGCTCGCATAAAGTATGCCAAAGAGATTTATGAAACTTGGCGAGAAAATAATTTCGTATTCTGAACTTAGAATTGCAAGAATCCAAAACTACTTTACTACAACGCGTTGTAACTTTGTTCTTGATAAAAAAAAACAAAGAAGTGTAATAATATCATTCACAAATCGAGGAAATAATATCATCCGCGAAATTTGTTATTGGTATATTGTATACCAATAACAAATTTCTAACAGAGTCGATAAATGGTATAATACAACCAATTAAAAAACATTACCAATTAACACAACAGAAAAACAATCAAACAAACAGATCAAGAATTGATAATTAATTAAGATAATTCAAACGAAGAAAAGTTATACGATGTATAATGCCAGTAGCTTTTTGCGAGCAGTCATTGAACTTTGCCTATAGAGACCACTGGCGCTAGCTATGTAACGCTAGCACTGCCTTGCACAGAGAGAGATAAACGCTGTTTTTCTATATGATTAAAAGATTTCGCTTTGACGATATCCGATTTCAAGTAAACAACTATTAATATGCTCAACGACCTCTGCGTTCATTACCCCTGTCTGGCTGAAAGATTTTACGATATCCAATTTCTACCAAACAACTCTTAATGAGTTTATTGATCTTTGCGTGACCGATGGTACCGTATTTTCAGCAAACGACTCTAAAAGAGTTCAATGAACTTTGAGGGCGTTACTACCGTCTAACCAGATGTTTCTATTTGTTTGAAAAGAGCGTACGCTATTTTGAACACTTTTCATGTACAATCTACCGTCGCCATTCCCTTGATTGGTTATTGTCTACAGTAGAAACGGGTTGCAGCTCGATGTTCGGTTGCACGTGAAATATGATTGGAGAACATCCTATCATAGAAACATAGAATCTTGGCAGGGATATTATCCGATATTGTTCTTTAAAGGACGTTTCTTATTGAAAGAAAATTCTCCCTTTATAAAGATTTTAGCAGAAATTTCGTCCAAGCCCTGTCTAGTTATCACCGACAACGTCAGGAACTGCCGAGCTTAAAACCAAATTAACTAAAAGGGCATTCCCAAGCCAGCTTTAATAACCCGCATTGAGAGATTTGTCTGATTGTCATGGAGTGAGCATTTCCCATGTTTCAATCAGTATAATTCTCTTTGAACGTTCAAACCTGACTTTTGACAGCGAGGAAGTGCAGTGTAAAGAACGGTTTGTTCTTTTAAGCGCGATGAGTTGCGACCTTAATATATTGTCTCATCGTTGGTTACTTTGTACAACTGCATTTAATAGCATAACGTCTCTTAAATACAATAGGCATACAGTCATACGTATGTCTATTCATATAAACGATTTTCAAATTCAATGATGCGATGCATTGATGCGAATGCAATAATGCGATGTGAGAGTACTAATGAAGGCTAGCACCTATGCCAGAAATGTGCATCTACCCTTACTTGAATTTCCTGAAACATCAATGTGTAGTTTGCGAAATATTTAACACACTTAATAATTGAATATTTTTTTTTAATTTGAATTCTTTGCATAAACTTAGTTAAATTGATTAGGTAACAAGTTAATTTATTGACATATGTTAAAATAAAGTGAAATGAATTAATAAGGTAACGGTGTGAAATTCGAAAACAACTTTGTGATGGTAGGAACGACAGAAACTGTAAGTAAAATAATTTTATAAATAACTGTAGATGTTATTTAGCAAGAATTAAACGCATGTAATCTATTTGCACGTAGTAATTGAATACAAATATTATTTTATTTTATTATTTTGATGACGCGTTATTTATTTTGAATGTATGAATAATTATTTATTTTATTGGCATGTAGCATTTACCCAAATCAATGTTAATAAAACATTTAAGTTTATGCATCTCGTTTATTTAATCAGCCTTTATTTATTAAGACAATTTGTAACTATTAGGGGTCGTGCATTACCGATAACTGTCTAGATAAATTGATGATTTATCTAGATTTATCTATACTTTATCCACATTCTTTATTATTTTTTCCAAAACAAATGGTACTTGCAAAAAAAGTATACCCGATAGAAAGAAATCATTTACATATTTGAAATCAGCAAAAAACATGCTATAAGATTCAGCTCTATAATTTTTGTAATAAACAAAACCTAAATTTTGTTGTCCAGTGTAATTTGTTTTGTTCAGGAATATTTCATTTCCTCTCTTCACTTTGTTAATATTTGTTATTTTATTTATATCATAAAATTTTATGACCATTGTTATATAGTATGTTTTATGCAGTTCCATTTCTGTTTATTTTTCTGTTTGTTGAAGTTATGTGTGCAGCTTCTCATGTTGTATGGTTAGTACATTATTAAAAATAAAAAATATTGAAAAATTTACTATATATTTTGTCATTTACCGATTTGTGATGGCTATTAATTTCTGTTATTTTTTTAAATTCCATAATTTTCATGTTGTATATGAAATGTTTATTTTGTGCAATAAATACTTGTGTGCAACCATTGTAGGGGATTTTGTATGTTATGTGTCTCATTCATTCGGCGAAAATGTTGATTTTAATATCGTAACGGCAAAAAGATATTAGATATATTCACTTCTTGGGATTCTAATGTAGAGATCTTTAAATATTTTAAGTGATCTAAGGAAGAATGGATGATCTAAAAAATCGAGATCCATCTGAAACGCAGGTGTTACATTGTATACGGACGAGGGGAAAAACTGTGTAGACTCATCTAGTCATTTTGTAGATAGGTAGATAGCCGAGGGGAAAAAACTCTCCGCGACGAAAAGTGGCGCGAATATTTTGTGGCGTCCATGTATTAGAGAGAGAGAGAGAGAGAGAGAGAGAGAGAGAGAGAGAGAGAGAGGCGAAAATTGAAAAATAATTAGTAATATAGACTGATAATTTTTCCCACCTGAGTGATAACCCATTAAGAAGACACATCGCAAATTCGCCAAATAAAAACGCCTAACGTTTGGTAAACAGTCAATTAATTATAGACTATATGTATTCCCATCTTCATTTTCGTTTAAAATTCAGCGACACCTAGAAATAATACTAACTCTAAATGTATGAAACAAAAAGAAACGCAATTACATGTTTCATATGATGCATTTAATGCAGTATTGCCAACGTTGAATAATGTTGAATTATAATATTCAGTAAAAATCATTATATTTTATTGTTTCTAGTACTGCTTTTAACAAAAATAAAATTATAAATATAAAAATTAAACAACGTGGCGAATTCCAATGCTGATAAAACAATTATGTATTTATTATCAGAGGAAACGATTAAACGACACTACTAGTTTTATAGAGAACTATATAACTAATAATTAGTTGTTACCCCAATAAACGAATTAAATAAATGAATAAGGTAATTATATTATTATAGCAGTATCAATACAGATCTAAGTGACAATACAGATATCCTTTTATAAAGCCACTTTAAATACATATGTTACTTTAAAAAGAGATAAGATTACTATAGAACTCGCATAGAGTACTATAGAATTAAATTGGGCGAATGTGGGAGAGCCTTCTTAATGAATTATCACTCACATGAGAAAAATTAGACTATAGGCTTTTTATTAGGCACAATAGAAATACAACAAACTTCTGCCGAATCGAAGTATGAGAGATCGCACAGCGGTCGACAGAAAATATAATAGACAAAATCCAATAGAGAGGGTAGCAAAATTTTATTAGAAGTTGAGTAGAACAGTCCTAGAAGTTATTTTAAAGTGCGCGTATTTTTCTCGTTTATTTTTCTTGTAAAAATTAATGGCAGAGGTATAAATGTGAGTATCGATTTTAATCGATACTCACATTTATACGAGACTAATCGAAAAGGTAGCTGAAATCTGCGAAAAATACAACATGCACTTAAACACAAACAAAACCAAAGTCATGGTAATAAGCAAAAATGTGATTCAAAATATGCAATTTCACGCTAGAGGCTCTCCTATTGATACAGTTACCACCATCAAATACTTAGGAGCTCAATTAAATAATCGTTGGGACCAAGAAAGAGAAATCAAAATACGAATCGAGAAGGCCTGATCCCAATTTAATCGCATGAAAACGCTGTTATGTTAGATGAAGCTTAACTTGCAACTAAGAACTCGCTTCTTAAGATACATAGTCTCCATTTTAGTGTACGGTGTAGAAACATGGACATTAACGGATGCTGCGTGTAAACGACTGGAGGCTTTTGAAATGTGGTGTAATCGACGAATGTTGAGAATACCTTGGATACATTACGTAACCAACGAAACTGTTTTGAATCGCATGCAAAACGAAATTATGAAATCTGCACACTTCGGACATATAATGCGTAGCCAAAAATACGAAATACTACAGTTGGTTATGCAACGCAAGATGGATGGTAGAAGAGGCCTTGGAAGACATAGAATTTCATGGCTGTATAACTTACGACAATGGGCTGGAAAAACATCTGACGGGTTATTTAGAGCTGCTCTCAATAAAGTAATTTGGGCTAGAGTGATCGCCAACGTCCAATGAGGATATGGTACTGGAAGACGAAGAAGGTATAAACTCAGTATCTCCTGAAAATATTCTTCGTACTCAAATATCTATTCAATTCAAATGTGGTACATAATCTGCGAAGCAAAGAATCACATTTCAACTGAAAATGTACAATTTATGTAATTTTCTTTATTTTATTACCTTTTTCAAACTCACAGTATTTCGTAGGTATATTTGTAATTTGAGATAAAACAACGAAACTTAATTCATTTGTTCAAACGATTGGATGAGCTTATAACAGAATCACAATTTAACTAAATTTAACTGAATTTTTCCACACAATGTAACCGATTGGCTTCATTAAAAATATGACAATCACCTGTCAAATGCTGTTTGACATATCACCTATTAAATGGAGTAGAAATAATATAAGTACATCTGTTGGACACATCCCGAAACAACAAAAAAGTAAAAACTATTTTATTTAAATTTAGAATTTTATGCTTTTTTCCATATATTTCTCCAGCTCATCAATTTATTTTTTCAAAAAAATCTCCGTAAGAACCTTACACGGATTTTTAGGAACATTGTTAAAAAGAAATTAGCCAAATCGATCCAGTCTTTCTCAAGTTATTGCAATTACCAACGGACTGCAGTTTTACCCAAATTTTCTATTTTCTGGGCAACTTTTCCGATTTTTCTTTCCGCAAAAACCTTACTCGAACGATTAGGAACAGTTTCAAAAAGAAATTAGCCAAATCGATCCCGCCGTTCTCAAGTAATGCGCTTACCAACGGATTTAAGTTTAACCGAAATTTCCAATTTACCGGGCAACTTTTCCAATTTGTCTCTCCGTAAGAATCTTATCCGGATGGTTAGGAATAGTTAAAATGAAATTAGCCAAATCGATCCAGCCGTTGTAACGTTATGCGCTTACCAACAAACTGGTTTTCATTTTTATTATATAAGTTATTTCACATTAAATTTTCCAATAACAACTTTTCCAATTTTTCTTTCTGTAAGAACCTTACTCGGAGTGTTTGGAACATTTCTAGGCCAAAATAGCTAAATCGATTTAGCCGTTCTCAAGATTATGCGCTTACCAACGGATTTCAATTTTTCCCGAATTTTGCAATTTTCCGGGCAACTTTTCCAATTTGTTTTTCCGTAAAAAACTTATTCGGACGGTAAGAAACATTTCTAAAAAGAAATTAGCAAAATAGATCTAGCAGTTCCCAAGTGATGCGCTTACCAACCAGTTTTTCCCGAATTTTCCAATTTTCCGGGCAACTTTTCTCTCTCTAAGAGCCTTACTCTTATAGCAAGGAATATTTTAAAAAGAAAGTAGCCGAATCGATCTAGCCGTTCTCACATTATGAGCATAGCAACAAACAGAATTGCCGATTTCCAATTTTGCTGTCCGTAAGAATTTTATCCAGATGGACGGCTAGGAATATTTTAAAAAAGAAATTATCTAAATCGAATCAGCAAGTGAGTCCTCAATTGATTCTTATTTCCTGCCTTAATATGTTCTTAATAGAGTGCTACGTTTACATGATGTTTTTCTTTAGACAAGGATAATATTGTAAAGATAGAAAGTGTTACACAATTACAATGCTAAAGCCCTCAGCACACATACGTCGATAATCCCCTCTTTTTATGTCGTTAGCCGACCCACTTGGGTCTTCAAAAAAATATATATAAGACCCACTTTACTTTGAGAGCTTCCGTTTATAGTTTTCAGTTAAAAATTCTAAATACTTCACGTCACTCAGTTCTGTAAAATCGCTTAGCAATCGCTCTGATTATTTTTCTCTAGTATTAACTTAAGTTCCAAGAAATAAAGTAGTTACCGTACGCATTTCTAATCGCTTTATTAAAAATTGTTAACAAGTGTCAACGATGAATGAAGCATTAAATATTTTTTTATATATTATATTTTATTCTGATTATCGAAACTGAATAAATTAGTTCATTTCATTAAATCGAGTAACTAACATATGTTTTAACTTATATTTTTTCTATAGCATGCTAACAAACTAATTGTTTTCTTTCATGTTAGTTCAAAGTAAATAAGAATTTCTTTTAAGTAGAAATAAACTATATCGGTGGCAAATAAATCTATACTCTCGTATAATACATAATTGCCGTACAATTTATTGCCGTACAATCTATGTAGTGAACCCATACCGAATTAACTATAGTTATCAATTAATAAGTTCCTTTATGTTACTAGGGAAATTATATATTTATCATCATATCAATAGAATTGTATTCGTGTTGTATTTATTTTAATAGAATCGATGTAAATCAACATTTCTTTTATTCAATTTGTTCATTTATCGATCCTATAAGCAACGATTGTCTAAACAATAAATAATTAATTGGTGGAAATTGATTAATTAAACAAATTGGTGGTTTAATTTCATTATTATTCTGTGCACTTTATTTGTGTACGGTAGCGGACTTGCTTCTCTACAGCTGCTTCACAGTTTACCAACTAGTTTTTCCCGAATTTTCCAATTTTCCGGGCAACTTTTCTCTCTCTAAGAGCCTTACTCTTATAGCTAGGAATATTTTAAAAACAAATTAGCCGAATCGATCTAGCCGTTCTCTAGCCGTATGAGCTTAGCAACAAACAGAATTGCCGATTTCCAGTTTTGCTGTCCGTAAGAATTTTATCCGGATGGATGGCTAGGAATATTTTAAAAAAGAAATTATCTAAATCGAATCAGCCGTTATCAAGTTATGTGCTTACTAACATGAACAACAATTAATTTTTATTATATAGATAAAGGTAACAATCAACCCCAATTTTGTACAACTTCTTTCATTGTCTTCCCTGTCCTTCGGAGTTATCAAGTAACTGTTGTGTCTTTCTATTTTCATTTCAAACTTCATTAAAACTATATTGGAGAAAGAACGAGAGTACTGGCTTACTCTCGTTCGTACGGACCGTCTCGTTCGTTTTATTTATGACCCGAATCAAAAAGTCAACTTTAGCGCACTAAATTTTTAATTGGAATATCATTGTTGCGAAACTTTTGTGTCACGCGCGCGCCCGTCTGGATATATATATATATATATATATATATATATATATAAGGATTTTCTAACTTCTTATTTTGAGCGAATGGAGCGGATAAACTAAAAGATTTATGGAAGGCAAATACGTTAGAATACATTATATTTTAAACTGTAAAGAAAAATTAGAGAGCAGAAGAAAATTTATATGGATGATGTAGAATTAAAAATATTACAAAAATTAAATAGATTAAAATTTGTAAACGTGAAAAAATTTGTAAACTTGTTAATAACTCATGAAAGTCCTGCGATTACGAAGTCATTTAAGAACATTCGGTAGCGATTATGTGGAAATGTAGTGTAAATGGTATGGACGATCTAACACAAAATGGTCAAAAACGTAAAATGGATTTACAAAAAAGAAGATGTACAACTATAATTTGGTAATCATAAATTATCTGATAATTAAAAAAGTGTGTGTCGGATGGAAGTTATATATGCTGTTTTTGGATTTGAAAGCGGAAATTGACAACATAGTGAAAGAGAAACGATGGATGAATAAAATAAAATAAAAATAAAATAATCTTTATTTGTATATAACCACAGAGGTATCACATTCGTCAATAGTTAGAATAAAGTAACCTAGATTACATAATTGCACATACGAACATAAATTGCACATAAATTAAACAATCCCCGGCTATCGTAATTTGATCGTCATATGAATTTTCATAGAATAATCATAAAGAACATAAATTAATTAGTGAATTAATTAGTTACAGAATTTTCAAAGCAGGATCGTAATTTGTTTACTTCTCTTTAACTACCATGTTGGTTTATTATTTATTCTATTGTTGTAACATGTATTATGCTCGTGCATGAGGTTATCAGGGTTAGGTAACAACTCGCTGTTTTTATTTATAATATTAACAAAGTATATTAAACACTATAACACTATAAACACTATACTACCCAACTTATTGTAGAATAATCTGTTTTTATGGTAATAGCGTGTATTCAAAGCAGCTAAATGCACAATTCTAAACATATGAAACGGACTATGGAGCCATAACGTTACTAACATTACTGGTTTCTCTTTGTTCGTTTACGAGAGCCGCATACTAGCATATTATAACAGTAAATTTTATTATGCCGTAGAAAAATAAATATACTTTGATGTAGCGAAGTGTGGACTACTTGCTGTCGCCAAATTAGTAATGGAACAAGCGTCTGCGATGTTCTTCAGGCGTTACCTTGTAGAGCCATCCTTTTCCGGGAGTGGGCGGTAATGGCACATCACCTGGAGCGATAGGAGGTAACGGTGAACCGTGAGGTGTTGTCGGTTCTTCCGTCTGCTTCAGAGGCGTGATCAGATCAGAATCGTTGACTAGCATCCGCGGGGTGTGCGGACAGCGCTGTTTGATAGGCCTCTCAGGTGTTTTGTCATTTTCACCTATACTCATTTGATACCCCAGACGTTTGGCGTCCCTCTTCCTCTGCTTCTGGCCTCCTCATTTTCTCATTGAATGACGTAGATATAAGGGAAGTGTTGTGAAATATTGTTATGAGTGAAAATAAAAGAATTCAAGATTAGATGATGGACATTACGATAAGAGAGCGAAAGATTCTGCCGAAAAGTTTACTAATGTAGTTTATATGTATTTGGCTCAATATATAGAACTTTGATAATTACTGTTTGAATTTAATGTAAATAAAATAAGCGTTTTCGTTGGTGGCGCTAACTTGGATGCTATGCAGATTCACAAGTGCGACTTATGCTCACTCTACATGAATAGGCTTAGCTACCTTGGAGAATTCGGCCAGTTAAAGTGTGCGACTACACTCACTCAACATCAACTAGCGTCAGACCCAAAATGCATTTGAAGAAAGCTAGCTTGAAGGGATCCTTTTGTGCAAATTTCCTGGAAAGGAAACTGCTTCTGATGACAGGTGAGCTGCGGCGTGCTACCTAAGCCGATGGCTTTTGGCGGTGTCTGCCGCAAAAAAGGTGGAGTTTGAAAAAATCATCTGTACAAAATTCTTAGGTAGGTTATACTTCCGATCAATCAAAAGTTTCCTCCTGATACGTTAAGAAAATTTAAGGATGAAAGTCGCATTATTTTGTTGACGGTTATCTAGTGACATGCAAGTAGTGGTGATTTCTAAAAGGTGGTGGGTCAAACCAGCGGTGGAAATAGCAGATTAATGCGGTCAAAAATATGTTAAAATAATATCCAATGAGATTTGTTGAAAGCCAAAAGGGTAAAAAGCTTATCCGTCATTCAGAAAATGTAGTGGGTGAAATACTTGATAATTATTGTCGAAACAATATTCGCCGACAAAGGAAAAAAATGCGTTAAAAACGTTATTTTAAAATGATAAAAAAACTAACTATCGTACAAGAAATACGTAAAGTCGTAAATTTTAAAATATATAACTATTCAACTGCAGTAGATGACATGCTACTGCTTATGCACGCTGTCCGTGTATGCTATATACGTAAATGTATGTATATACGTAAATGTACGTAATAGTAATAGGGATTTTGGCTATGCTGTTTATTGTACTACACAGTGTCCGATATAATAATTAATGACGCTATTCGTTGCGAATTATGAGTTTTAGGCAGATACAATGCTTTGGTAAGCGATTTCATATAGCACATACTGTTTTATGTATCGCATATATTTTGTCTCTCCTTCAACTTCACCACCAACCTATTTCCTATACAACTGGGTCTAACCTACGTTAGTCGGGGTTATTCCCAGTTAGTCGACCACAGTAACACCAACGATTGACGCGGTGTTACGCGTCATACAGTGACTTCCTTCCATACTAGCCACTAGAGCGTATAATTCTAAGCTACGTAAGCCGAGGTTGGTTTAGTAGTTCAGTAACGGAAGACCTACGTTAGACAGGGTGATATTGTGGCTTATAATTGACACCTTCGCGTACTACCCACTAAAGTGTATAATTCTAACGTACGTTAGCCGGGGTTAGTTTTAGTTACTAAGCGAGCATAGCACCTGCGTTAGCCGGGGTGTTATATCATATATTGGACTCCTAAGATTTCTACATTTTCCGTTATTCATATCGTGTATTAAGATTTACCGTCCGCCTCCCCGTTGCATTATAAACTATTTGTACATACTTTTCGCATTATTACTGTTTCGTTATTATTGTTTAATAACCACACGATCGCAGTGCTTTATGTGTACCACTTGAACACAAGGGTAATTGTATTTTACCCCTTTTTTGGCTCGTAACTATATCTCATCTAATTACTGTGGAGTATCGCTAGATCGACGAGGTTTGGATTAAAACGCACAGTTCTAATGCTAACTTGATAATCTCGGTTTATTAAAGCTTATCAGTCCTTTTATATACTATATCTAAGGTTAGTTACAAAACGTCATTTACTTAATGCATTGATATATGGTTTGGTGTGTACGTTTAGTACACAAAGTTTGTTTACATTAAATGTAATTTAACCAACTGTATTAAATTGCAAAATAAGTATATGTTTAAAAAGATAGTAATACATGACATTGAATATAAGCTGGCCTAACGAGCATTGCTTCTAATTATTTGAAAATAATATTTCGAGTTACTAACAATAATCATGTACATAGTTATGATTGCTTTATTTTTATCTAATATTCTGTTGATGAATTTTAATAAATTTAATATATTTAATTTATGTGAAACCTCTCTCGATGAATTTTGAGATATTAAAATATTTGTTTCATCTGCTTTCTTCACTAATTACTTGATTCTTTTAGACTGTTAAAATAGCTTCTTTATTATTTGGGAATACAAGTAACAAGTATATAAATATTACATTTAACATTTAAGTTTTTTCGACTGTTAATTTCATTGACAGTTGTCTTGTAAAATACCCGAGTATAAGGAGCGTAGCCCGTATCCTCTAGATATTCTACTAATTTCTCAATGATTTTTAAATATTACCAAATATTACCAAATGTATTTAGTACAAGCTTTTAAGCGAAATTATCTTGGAATATGAGGGTACCTTCTCATATTCCTCAAAATACCTTCTTCTTGTACTTAAGCCCTGTGTTTAATTTACTTAATGCAAACTTGAGAACACTAGAGATATCGGGGAGTATAAGAGCCGTGGTACTATCCTCCAGATATCTCCTGTTAGTATTAGTAATGTTTAAATATTAAACATTGAATTTAACGAATTACTTGCAAACATAAACCTGTGAAACAAAAAATTAAATATGTAAGCGAGTAGTGTCATGGAGTCTACAGATTTGATGAATCTGCAGTCTCTGTTTAACGAGTTAAACAACTGTCTTACATTTACATTTATTTTTTAAGTAAAAAATTCAACATCAACTGCCTTTGGCAGTATAATGAATTTGTTTATATAGATCAGCCAATCCCTACCTTGGTTCTCTCACGATCCCCACGGTTTCATGACATTCCCATAAATTCCTCGGAGAGTAATGGGAGTTATGTCTTTTCCTCCAGGTAAACCTATCGCTATATCGCTCCTAAAGTGAGTCCTCAATTGATTCTTATTTCCTGCCTTAATATGTTCTTAATAGAGTGCTAGGTTTACATGATGTTTTTCTTTAGACAAGGGAAATATTGTAACGATAGAAAGTGTAACACAATTACAATGCTAAAGCCCTCAGCAAACATAAGTCGATAATCTCCTCTTTTTATGTCGTTATCCGACTTGGGTCTTCAAAAAAAATATAAGACCCACTTTAGTTTGAGAGATTCCGTTTATAGTTTTCAGTTAAAAATTCAAAATACTTCACGTCACTCAGTTCTATAAAATCGCTTAGCAATCGCTCTGATTATTTTTCTCTAGTACTAACTTAAGTTCCAAGAAAGAAAGTAGTTACGTACGCATTTCAAATCGCTTTATTAAAAATGGTTAACAAGTGTCCACGATGAATGAAGCATTAAATATTTTTTTATATATTACATTTTATTCTGATTATCGAAACTGAATAAATTAGTTCATTTCATTAAATCAAGTAACTAACATATGTTTTAACTTATATTTTTTCTATAACATGCTAACAAGCTAATTGTTTTCTTTCATGTTAGTTCAGAGTAAATAAGAATTTCTTTTAAGTAGAAATACACTATATCAGTGGCAAATAAATCTATACTCTCGTATAATACATAATTGCCGTACAATTTATTATTATCTATGTAGTGAACAAATACTAAATTAACTATAGTTATCAATGAATAAATTCCTTTATGTTACTAGGGAAATTATATATTTATCAACATATCAATAGAATTGTATTCGTGCTGTATTTATTTTAATAGAATCGATGTAAATCAACATTTCTTTTATTCGATTTGTTCATTTATCGATCCTATAAGCAACGATTGTCTAAACAATAAATAATTAATTGGTGGAAATTGATTAATTAAACAAATTGGTGGTTTAATTTCATTATTATTCTGTGCACTTTATTTGTGTACGGTAGCGGACTTGCTTCTCTACAGCTGCTTCACAGTTTGAAATAGGCAAGCGTCTTATATTTAACAGACCGGAAGTAGTGTTTGATCTTTATTACCCCATAAATAAATATTAAAGGAAAGTTTTATTTCTTTATAACTACGCCCATCTTAATAATAATTCAACCGTTTGATATAGCCACTGTTTCTTCTAAAAATATGGTTTATAACATTTTATAATCCCATAAAGGATTGGGAGTTTTTACAAAGAACGGGGCTTGTGGAGACTAGCTCAATTCCATGTCGTATCAATTTTAAGTGCGACAATATAATGCTACGTTTACATGATGCTTTCGTAACATTTTATGAACCTACTAATGGTAAAAGGGTTTTTTATATGACACCTAATTATAAAATAGTTATAACTACTTAGATTGTATAGCACCATGCTAAAATACTAAAATATTTCCTAGAATTTATTAAAAGTACATAAAGTAATAGAACTAATGGAAATTAAGACAATTTTTGTTATGATACACTATTTTATATAAAATATATTAAAACGGTATTATTATTGAAAACATAGTTTCACATATTTTAGAGTACTCTGGTGAATACTAAAGGTATTCAATAAATTTACATGTTCCTCAAACGCATTTGTTAGTTTATTTAAACCCTTAAAAGTAAATGAATTACAACAGACAATTTATTGCATACTCTCAAACCTTAGCGGTGCTAAAATCTTTTATAGCACTCATGCGTACGTACATATTTCATATGTACAAGCACAGGAATTGTCAAGCACGTTAAGTGCTTTCTTAGAAAACGTTAGAAACAACAAAGCAACATAAGAAAGTGCAAAGAAAAGCACATACTACAAGTGAGAAGAAAAACAAAGACCAGAAGATTGGATCATCTGCGCTTTGTTTATTTATCTTGTTTTCTCTCTGTGTAGATGACGGCCAATAAGAGCAGCAAGAGAATTCTCTCGTAGCTTATTCTAGCATGATGTACTTACTACTCGAAAATAGTTTCATCAACTCACATTTACTTATTGTGTGCATTGTTTCGTCATAAAACGATTTTCTTACTTTTCATCAGTGGAGTAGTCAATAAACTATATTCCAGAGTTCTATGTAATCTGTCATTCCTACCATTTAATAATACTAATATTATATTAGTATTTTTAAATGGTTTTACATAGATTGGTATTAAGTACATTTATTCAGTTCTGTGGTTTGGCATGAAGGCCTGGACATTGAAACTATCAACCATGAGAAGGCTTGAGGCTTTTGAAATGCGAGTATCCTGCCGAATGGTGAGGATCTCTTGGACCGAACATGCAACGAATGAATTCGTTCTAAATCAAGCCAACAGAAAACGTAAACTTCTGACGGACTCACAAAATATTACAACATTTTTTGTGGCGTGGCTTTTAAGGCTAGTGTGACTAAAGAAATTACTCTAAAGACTCGAAACAATTTATTAATTATATAAGACCTATGTCTATTCAAAACTGTGAACAGCTTTGGAGAAGGAAGTTCGGTCCCGCATACTAATAAAGTACAGTGAATAATAATAAAAGAATAAAACAACCAATTTGTTTAAATAATCTATTTCCACAAATTAATTATTGATTCACATTGATTCTATTGCAACACCTATCGATACGAATGCAATTAAGTTTGCCGCTTAAATGAAAATATATATACAATTTATTCGATTTATTCAAATTTGTGTTGTGAAATTGGGTTACGAGAAACTGGGAAACATAAATGTTGGGTAACAGGAGTGAAGAAGTTGGTAAGTTATGAAAGAAAAGCATGGGTAGATGGGGAGTGGAGATTGGTGAAGGAAATTTATATTAAAGGAATCGATGAAAGGGGAAAGGGTGGCTGTAGGAATAAATGGATAGATAGTAGAAGGAAAATGTATGAAAGAATAGGATGGTCGATGAGTAGATGAAGAGATAGCATCATGGACGGTAATGACATGGCGAATGAGGTATTTGATAGAATAATAGATGGTGAGAGGCAGGAGAGTTATGAAAGGATTATAGGGTGTAGGTTCAATAGTAAATATGAATGGAAAGGGTGAGAAAGGGGATAGCACAATATTTAGTGTCTGGATTAAGCATGAAGGAGAAAAGGTGTAGGTGTGGTAGTGAAGAGCGGGGTAACATGTAGTGGATGAATGAGCGAGATAGGAAGTCCAGGGTTTGTGGTAGGGAGTATTAAACTTGGATGTATTGGATGAGAGAGTGTGTAAAGTTGGAGTGGACGAGGATAGAATGCTTCGAGAGAACTGGAGGATAAGTTTAGGACAAGAAGGGTACGGAAAGAAAATAATGGAAAAAGCGTTGAATGAGCTATTGAATACGGGAAAGGAAAAAGGGGAGAGTATAAGAGAGTAAATGTGGGGAGTAGGTATGGGAGTGGAAGAGAAAGGTAATAAGTGGAGTGAGAGGAAGAGATTTGAACGAAATGGAAAATTAGCCTCTTCTTCTTCTGGGGAAGAAATTTAAGGATGTAAGTTAAGTTTATTTTGTATTCATATGTAATATTATTATTTTTGTGATGTAGATAGATGTAAGGAAATGAATTGTATTGTGTGTGATAATGCCAATAAAGGTTATTATAATAATTCAATCTCAATAGTCGAAATAAAAATAACAATTAAATAAAATTTAATACTTACATTGATGCTGCATTATTCATGCAGCACACTTATAATTGTCTATTTGTTGTACGATTTTAAAAACGCCAATGTACTACTTCTTCACTCGAAATTTATTAAGTACTGAGAGAGCAGAGTCAAAATTAATAATAAGCAACTTCACGCGGCTGGGTGTCGGTAAGCATTTAGATTTAGAACTTAAAAACTGGTCCTTTATATCTCCCGTGAAAACCCAAAAGTGGCTTGTTGACGGGACTCACAAAGAGGGGATCAGCTCTGCTCGCAGAAGCTCTCGTTAACAGCAACGTTTGTCTATCTATTAACTTTAGGCATAAAGTGTTTCGCATTTTAATTGGGTAGCCATTGCTATCGTTACAATATTGTTAAAGTCAGAAAAACATCATACTTTGGACACATACTCATAAATAATAAATACCGACTACATCTTATTATGAAAAGAATGGCGGAAAACAAACAAGGTCCAGACAGAAGACAAACGCCCTGAAGAAAAAATATTAGGGACTGCACAAACATGAACAGAGAAGCCCTAATACGAAGAGCTGAGAATAGAGAAGATTTTGTTACAGTTATCGCCAATCTTCAACGAGAAGATGGCACAATAAGAAGAAGAATATTACATTATCTAAAATATAACTTGAAAACTTCAATAGGCTTCTCAGGAACAAAAGATAATATGAAAAAACACGCAAAATCGTTCGGAGAAAGGCAAATGACTTAAAAATAATTCCCCAATAAAAAAATTTAAATAGCAAACCTTCACCACTATCATATTGTAACATGATAAAAATTAAATCTAGAAATCTATTAGATATACTGTAATATAAGTTTTATTGTAGTGAACCTTGTTTAAAAAAAATTATTTAATTATTTTTAAAATTAAAGATTTTGATATCCTTTCAATTAGTTTTATTTTTTAATTACATTCTCATTTTAAATGCGGTGCTAGGGGATATATTACTTTTACAATTAATTGACAAGTTAAAGCAATTTATTTGGTCACTTGATTTTCTTCTACAAGATTTTAGTCAAAACATTTTATTTCTCTTATTACTACATGAGTTATTTGTTTTAAGCCTTTAACCCATTTGCTTTCTTTTTCTTTTGTTGATTATCTTTGGTAATCAATATATTATTATATAATCAATAATAATATATTGATTATTATTTTTAAGAATAAACGAGTTAAGTTTTAGCGTTCTGACTAAGTATCTCGCGTCTTAATTTGTCCTAATCTAAATTTTCGAGCTGCCACGATTGCGGTAAATTTCTGAATTTTTCTCCCAATTGTTCAATAGTCGTCAAGAGGATAATGGCTAAAGCAAGCGAAGATTGATTCTAGATACTTAAATAGGAACGTCTATGACGTAACTTGTAGTTTCCACTAACAAAACAATTTCTTTTCCAGTCATTAAAAACAGTTTTAGCGTTTCGCCAATTGTGCCAACAGAAAAAAGAAACAACTGCAAAGCACAAAACATACTAAATTAAATTTTTTCCTAAGTTACGACTCACGAACAACAAACCTGACTCATTCCTCCGGCTCCGTGCTGAAAATGTTTTAAAAGGCAGTACGGGAATAAAGACACAAGTGGAAAAACAATACGAAGTTGTTATACAAAGAAGACGTTGGCATTGCCAAGTTCGACAAGTGGAACATACAAACAAGAAAAAACAAAAGAGATTCAAACGCTCGAAATCGTTAGATTACTATACCACAGAAGGGTAACATAATTTATTACGTTTTATTAAATTTCAACTCAAAAGTTAATTTTAATTCTTTTAATACATTTTTAAAACTTTATAAAAATATGACATAGTAGTAGGAATTTGGGACATTCTCGAATATATTAATACTATCTATTAAAATATTGGTGAATGCATTGGATCTATTTTCGGACCTCTGATTTTTCCTCATCGTTCGCTATCTTCGTATATCACCGGCGTGAATGAAGACATTTTGTCGTTGCATTTTGAGGTTGTTTTTATTATTAATATTATTTTTAACTCTAAATGTCACTAACGTTCCAAAAATAACTAGATTTAAAAATACAAGTACCTAGATTTGAAAATAGTAACTAGATACTACCAGAGGCTGTATATAAACATATACTAGGGCCGTACAAAAACAACATTAAAAGCAAAATGGTGTCATTTGAGATTTAGTAAAATCTGGCAGCTGGGATGCTTTCAAAATCAAATTTGTTTTTATTATTAATTGTAACGAAGTGTCAGGCTTTGTTACTGAATGGCGTATTTGTTCCGGAGCCAAAATATGTTACATCCTCTGCTAATATGCTAACGGAGCTCTGCTAGTATGCCACATGCGACGCTGCTAAAGGGGATCTTTAACATTTGCCACAAATGGCGTAGTTAAATATCATATAAATTACAGAATAAAATCGGCTTCGGAAATTTCCTTCGGGCGCCACGCCAGTTTAAAGTGAGACCGCACGCGGGAACTGATGTTGTGGTTCCTCCAGTCCTTAGTTGTTTACTGAAGGCTTAGGTGGCTACAAGTCTTCGGAGTTGTCCAGAGGTTTGTGTCCTTGTTTGGGTACCTGTAATGAACTTAATGCGAATGAGTGAAACAGGATTGAGTTTTTAACAAAATAGTGTATTTTTCTTCATATAACATAAACAGAGAAAGAACATATTAATGCACAATAAAAATGTCAATAAATAACGAAAGCATAGATATCAAATTTCAAATTATAGATATCAGATATCAAATTCGATTTTGAATATCGCAATAATAGCGGTTAAATAAACAAAGTAAAGCGGTCTATATACAGCGGTACAAATGCATAATAAAAACTGCGCTTATTAATAAAAACAGCGTATATGATATAACGACGGTGCATAAAAAGCAGTATCATAATGCGGTGATAAAATAATGACGCGGAAAGTATGTATCAGTTATTAATCATACAGCGGGAGAGCGGGCTAATATACAATAACAGGAAGGTAGCGGTACGTTCAAGCAAACAACATGACTAACGGAACAGGTACGCAGCTTGAAAAAGTATTACAGAGACACGTAACGAGGTGAATCCAGACGTTACGTTGTCTAGTGCCTATGGCTGGCAGTAGAACACAAGCCAGTAGTATACACGTAAGTACGGTACAAAAGGAAAGAATAACTACGTCGCATAACGCAGTGAACACACTGCCGTCACGAAGTCATGTGTTTACCATTGACTGAGAACGACATAGTCTGAGATATCACTCTTGTGCGGTAGAAGGAAAAAGGAAACAATTACTACGACGCGTAACGCAGTGAAGACACTGCCGTCACGAAGTCATGTGATTACCATTGACTGAGAGCGTCACAGTCGGAGATTACACCCTAGTGCGATAGAAGGAAAAAGGAAAGAATTACTAAGACGCGTAACGCACTGTCATCACGAAGTCCTGCACATACTATTGATTGAGAACGGCACAGTCAGAACTACGCACCGTAGCTACATGTGAGGAGGTTAAAGGAATAGGAAGGAGTGAGAAGTAAAGCTATTCAAACAGATGTAATACAAAAAGATAATGTAAGTTATGTAATAATGCTTATCATAGACTGAACTGAAGTCCCTCGGACCGGTAGCTGGCTACGACTTACTGCTGCTGTGACTAAGAGCTGGCTGGTGTGGCTCGCTGTTGTGGCTGGTCTTGACGAGACGTACACAGGAACTGATTTACATGCGAATTAATAGCTCTTTTATAGATCACGGAGCACACACAGTTACACACAACTATGCGGAGCAGTGAGCCACAATCACTTGTTATTAGATATGAGAAATCCAGTTCCAAGCTCGGAACGCAATGGACCGTTTTTCGTTTCATAAAGGTACCGCGATAAAGTATCGTTCTCGTTCCGTTTAAAACTTAATAAATCTATTCCTCATACTGACAAAGAAAAAACATAGAATCAAGTATTTAATCATTTTTATTAATTAGTAGTGCGCTGTATTATATTTTTTGTGTGCATTGTTGTTACTATTATTTAAAATTAGTTTTAAATATTAATAAAATAAATATTAGGAAAAATTTTTAAAAGAAATCAATTTAAGAATAAAAAAAATTCGTACATATATAGAAACAGACCAATGAATTTCTATTAAAATGTTTATGTAACTTATATTAATTATATCAATAATAATTTTGTTTCGTATTATTAATTTAATTAAAAATACTATTTTATATTTTAAATTAAAGAAATTCGTGTTTACAAATTAATTGCCTCTGTTTAAATCAAAAATATTTCCATTCATCAACGATCATCTAAAAGAGGAAAACAATAATTACTATTAGTGCAATCGCGCTCCTACATGCATATTCTGTTAGAAAACGGATCATTGCTTTGAAATCCACGCGGTAAGCTGTTCTGAACAACAATCGAAAATATTCATATGCATATTTTTGTTTGTCGTTCACCGGAGCAATACTAGACGCATATTGAAAAGTGAACGAGAAGGAATCGCGAGATTGACTGGATACATAGAAAGAACTGCATATTTTTGGAATTGAACTATTTGGGGTGCTGATACCTTGCGTAACACATCTGGCGCAAACGGATAAAAATATAAGTGGTGCTCTTTCGTTCTGCTTTGCGTTTACTAAATATTCTCTTGCTGGTTTCATTCAATGTAGAAATCTATAGTAGGTAGATTTCAATAAATTATCGAATAATAGATGGCGGAAAAAACAAATTTATAAAAAATAATTAATTTACTCGATATATTACATGATTCAATGGGAACAAGTTCTTTTCAAATTACATCGCGGTCCATCGCGTTCCAAACATATACCACAATAAAAAACGTTCACATCACCACCAATTATGTTATGCACGTACGTTTCTCTATACATATGTGTGTTTCCCACTTTATTTATTACAAACGGTCTACGTCATATAATGGCACATATGATTATTTATATATGAGTACGCTCAAAAATTCATCACTCGGGATATATATTCTGTCTCTTTCTGATTATACGGAATGCTTACATACTCGCTCACACATTACTGCTGTACGCACTTATATTTATGAACGTGTGACAACATCTATCTCTCTTTCACACCTTTCTTCCTTGATATATCTAACTACGTCGTTTGTAATAACAAACAAATTATCGGAAACGCATGATAACTATAACGTCAATAATATTGATTTATTATATGCGGTCTTTTATTGCTGAGAAATTAAATGCTTGTTCGGTACCGTAATTAAATACTGTACGCATTTATATTATCAGCGTAAATAATATCATTGTAAGTAAAACTACTTAATAATGACTATTTTGTTATTAAGATAACGCACTGCATTCACGCGTATTAAACTATAGACAGACGGACATACATATATTCCATACATTTCTTTATAAGGTTGCTACGTATGCAATATATACATACTTGAAATATATACAATAAAAAAAATTATTATGCGTATTTCCATGTAACACTATACAATAGTATAAAATTCCATCAATACCACACGCCCTCGACAAAAAAAATTAGGCCCAAAATTTAAACATGCAAACAGAACAGAAAGCATAACATAATAAAGAAAATATTGCTTTATATATAACATTAATTCTATTCGTTTACATATATATATTTCCTCCTACTCGCATGCTATAATATGACGTTCATTCATACTTATGTAGATGCGAACAAAACATATGGAAGTGGTGATGTCGTTAGGACCTATGAGAGGGTTCTGTGTGCCTAGTACTATACATATGGACCTATTGAAACAAAGTCTGTCTATTTACGAGGAAATAGGATAATATCTGGAGACTATAGGTTCTTCAAATCTGTAGACATTGCTTACTCATATAATTAATTATTATTTTGCAAAATTATATTTCATTTAGTTGATATTACATGATTTACATATTGCTAAAACTACCAGGGAATATCTGGAAAATGGGAGCCACGGCTTCGATACTCCAAAATATTGAATATTATAATTTATTATATTTGAAAGTATTATATTTTCTTATTGATGTTATTTCTGATTAATGTATTACTATTATTTATAATTACATGGTATTTAGTACAATTAGATATATAAAAAATCCCATAAATAAAGAAAACCCTCTTAAAAAACCAATTAATAAAACATAACGCAAGCAAAGTACTACATATGCTTTTAAAAACAATAATTGCATAAAGTGATGTAATTAGAATACGCTAACTAACAAACATATCGATTGCATGTTTCTCAAATTGATATGTTAGTATATCAAAACAAGATGTTACATTTGTAGCCTTAACGGCATACACAGAAAACAATTAGTACAAATAACTAAAGGTCTAAACTAAATGTACAGTAATGCAAATGGACGAACACTAATTATTATTTGTTTATAATTAAGTAGTTTTAAGTTATTTACATAGACTGATTATTAATAAATCGAGACTTTTAACTTCAATATTATGCTAGGCGGTTCATTATACAGAAGTCGCTGTTCTAGAATTAAGGTACTCCAAATAATTGCCAGTATTTAATTTAATTAAATTCGGTAATTGAAAAAACTGCTATCATCAGGCCAGCAAATCTTAAAAAATAGTGTATTTGCTCACTGGCAATAGTTGTTTTCTTTTTAAATCGTCTAGTACGTTGTTAAAATAAAAACCACATTGACATAAATAAAAATTTTCATCATAACGCTGAACTAATGTTATCAAGTTTTATAATAAAAATTTGGTAACCGCAGTTCTTAGTTTTACTTTGCACTGTAAAGTTGTAGAACTTTAGTTCGAAAACGTGCCGCAAGATGTCGTATTATATTGTAGCAAATGTTTGCGTTCTCTATTTAGATAAAGCGTGCATTCTTTGTATTGAAACTGTTGTATCCTTAAATTTATTTCATAAACTGGTTAAAGCAATTTCGGAAAGCCGAAATATGGACAAAATATTATTTGAATAAACTGGATAATATTTTTGTAATATTTATCGATTTTATTCAAATAATATTTTGTCTATATCTACATCTACGTTTATAGAAAGCATAATTTGGAATTTTGTTTTATGGCGAAAATGGGTAATACGGGAAATAATCATAATGGGTAACGGGTAATAACAACAGTGGATCATTATAATACGGGCATTGTCATAATATACTGCAGACCCATTTTAAAATTTTTGGCAATGGGCCGCAGACCTTTGGCGAAAATTTATCCCATTCTCATCGCAACGCTTGCTCTATCGAGTACAAACATTTATTACGTCAGTTTCATTATGCTAAAGTAGACTCCCCGTTGTATGATATTCCGCTTTTACATGCTTCTCGCATTAGTACTGTTTGTTTTATTATTATTATTACACCGCTTATATATAATTTTTGGAGTATAAATTTGTATTTGATTTATTATTCGCTAATCGCCATTATTGCGCTACTAATAATAATAAACCTTTATTGGCATAAACAGACAAACAAACAACATTACAGTTCTTTTTACAATTACAAATCATTATCTCAGTTAATTCTAATTAATCTAATAATAAT
>WYDF02294116.1:0-16053 GCA_009867245.2 Adranes taylori | reverse complement strand
ACACCGCTATAAAAATGATCGTATTTTCCCAAGTTTTCAGACCCCTGTCCTTTTTTCTTCGTCTCTGTTAATACCACGATATCTATATTTAGTTCATTAAGTTCAAAGTAACTCCTCCCACTTTTCAAATATGTTATAAATATATTTATGTAGTCCCTCTAGAAACAAAAAAAAATTTAGTGTTATCTTGTATTTTGAAAATTTCTGCCTTTAAAGTTATAATAACATTATTAGACATGTTCATTTTGCAGCGTGAAAATAATAAAGTTTGACTGATTCTACCAACTTATTTTCAACTTTGCCTAAACCATATTATAACAATATGGCATTAATATGTTTGAAGCCTAAAATTTAATGTATTTAGCTCTCAATGAAATAGAAAATATATATATGAAACTTATAATAACAGTTTTAGACATTTAAGTTGGGAAAAATCATAATATCTGACTAATTTTGCCAACTCTCTTTCAACTTTATCTAAAATATCTTATAAGTTGACAATAAACAACGTACGAAGAAAGCTTGTGATAATAGGTGAACAATATGAAAATGTCTAGACAACACTGAAATCATACAACCTACAAGAGTTTTTATGAAATACAGAAATTTCTAAATCTGCTACACCCGAAGGAATGAATACAGTCATCATTAATTTCAAATGGCAAACACATGTCTATTATACGGAACCAAGTTGAACAAGTCGAGGCACCTGACTCTTTGATTACCAAAAAATTTTTGATCAACTAAATTGAACAAAGTTATGGATTATTATAACAGAAATTGTGAGAAGCTAGCCATGCAATACCGCACGTGCATTTATGCATTCAGTAGTAGTGACTTTATGCATTAAGTATTTAATTAGATTTTTCAAATTTTGTGTCAACTTTACGCAAAGATTTTTAACCATGACAAATCATATTGAAGTTATAATCGTATTAATAGAAACTTTCATTTTATAAATACTTTCCTCTAAATTACTTATAATAATATATGTATGTAGTCTCCGTTGAAACAAAAAAAAATTAATGTTATTTCGTATTTTGAAAATGTTTGTCTTTGAAGTTATAGTAGCATTATTAAACATGTTCATTAGGCATGATTTTATCTGTTATCTGGACAGATTGTCATTGATGTAGTCGTCTATGATGTGCAGTTAGTTTCGAATAACTTGTATGTCTTACTATTTTTAGTGATTACTAAAAATAGTAGCTTTATTATCTTTCATATACAATATAGGTATGTAATAGGTATAGCTATATTAAAGATATAGGATTCATGTTTTGACATTTTTTTCTATTTCACCTTATTACATCTCTTGTACTCAAATCAATGTAATCCAATTCAAAGGGGTTATAAGAAACAGTTTTTCAAATACAAAGTTTTTTCTAAAAAAAATTCTTCTTGCACAAAAAAATAAAAGAAAGGTCTATTTTTCGATGTCTGTTTGTATGACGTATGGACGTACATCCTTACGTACGTCAAGTATTTCTCCTTCGCTATGGTACCGATCTGGATGAAATTTGGAAGACAGGTGAAGACTATGAGCCCACAAAACGGTTTTTCAATTTTTTTTTATAAATGCAATATGGCAAAAAGGAGCCATTTTTTTTTGTTCAAAAATTTCGAATATTGTACGGCGAATAAAAAAAGTCTAAAAATTGTTTAGGAAGCGGTATGGCAGCGTTTCAAGTTTGACAAACTTTTTGAAATATCTCAGGAACAATAAAATACAGGACATTATAATAAACTTTATTGTATGAGCTAAATAAAGGCCCGTCGATTTTGTTTGAAACATTTTTCCCAAAATCACAATTTGACATATATACAGGGTGTTTTTTGTTTTGCTAACTTTAGAGTCCATTTTATCGAAAAATTACGCAACATTTTTTTTAAATTTTTTGTGTTGAAAAGTTCCTTTAATACTTAAGCGATGTAGCTTGTTTAAAAACTCGCATGTCATAGCGCCGGAGTAATTTGCCCTTGAAAATAAAATGTACTACTCTAAAAATCTCGGTTCCTATGACAGCTGGGAAAATTAAACTTGGGGAACGTACGAAATACCAGGGAATCTCTATTTTAACAGTGTGCGCAACTCAATATACTTGACCGATTTGGACCAATAAATTTTTTTTCAAAAAGTTTTTAGTAACAGCCTGTATACTTTCTAAGATATTGGTAGTCCTTCCGATTTGTCCCTTAATAACTTAAAATTTTGCAACATGGCGCCATCGCAACCGACTTTCAACAATCATATTATATACATGTAAGATCTACGTAACAGCTCATATATGCACAGTTACAGTAAAAATTATCTTACGTTGAATGAGACTGCTTTAGCAATTGAATAAATGTTACTATCAGTGGCGGGTACAGATTTTAATTTTTGGAGGAGCTCGAAATGATTATTTTATTGAGAAATTCAGTTTTAAAATTAGAACACTCAAATTTCGCTCGCATATAGTATATTGTATTATGCCTCAAATGAAAGTAATGCCATCTCCGCAAGTGGTGTAGATCGTGATGTAGCCACATTTAAAATTTTACAACTCTTTGATATATTTCAGGAACTAAAAAAGATAAGACACTTGAATAAACTTTATTCTATAGGTCACCAAATTGCTCGTTCAATTTTATTTGAAATATTTTTTCTAAAATTACAAACTAAGATATATACAGGGTGTTTCTTGTTTTGTAAAGTTATTAATCGATTTACATGAGGCCGACTATTGTACAACATTAAATACCTCGGCTCTTATGAAAGTTGAAGAAATAAAACTTTTGAAACAAGTGTAAGACCCAGGGACCTGAATTTTACGCAAAGCGGACACAACTAAAGAGTGACTCAAAAGCAGTTGTGGGGAAAAATGAAGTCAGACACGGCAGCAGACCGCGCCAAAGCGGAAAAATTTATAAGACCAAAGCAGTCTCGCGTGCGGAGTACGCCAGACTGCTCTTTTAGAAATTAGAAATTAGCAGAAAAGAGCGTTAAGATGGATCGTAGGCCGTGCTAAAACGGACAGCGCAGCTATCCGCGTCGTAGGCAAATACGGTGAAAATGTGAGTCAAGAGCGGCCATAGGCCGCGGTAAAGCGTATACCGAAGCTGTCCATGCAGTAGGCAAATATGGGACCGGGGGATTCATGGGTAGGCCAGAGATTCATGGGTTAGACTAATTTTGTTTAGTTTACCATAAACACTATTGTGGTAATTGAATTTAATAGACGACTTAAATCAAAACTAAAAGGTTCAACGTTTGTTTTATGCAATATGTAACAAAACGTAGGACTTCTATTATATAAAAGATTGGGTGGCGATCATGTCCACGAATTTTTACTGTAGGTTTTTAAATAATGGTGTTTATTAGTATACATTATTATATTACAAAGTTTTTGACTGATTTGAGTTTGCAATATACAATTTTTAAAATGTTTTGTAAATGTAATTTTCGTAAATAAATAAATAAAACAAAGTAAATAAATAAATAAATAACTAAATAAATTAGTTAATTAATTAATACATACATACATATATGTAAATAAATAAATAAGTAAACAATGATAGTATAACTTATAATGCATAACTTTTAAGGCAAAAATGTTCAAATAGGAGATGACATGCAATTTTTTTCTTTCAATGGGGTTCAAATATATATTCCTACAAGATACTTTAGAGAAAGTTAAAAAATGTTGCCATGAGTAATTAAATTTTTTGATTTTTACCATATAAAATAAACATGTATAATAATGCTATGATAATGCTAATGCTATGTCAAAAACCTTCAAAGTACATACTAGATAACACCCAAAAATATTTTTTTATTTCAATGTTGTCTAAACACATATCTTTTATTTCAATGTGGTCAAAAACAAGATGACAAAACTAATAAACAATGCTATTATAACCTCAATGTCAATTTTTAAAATACGAGTTAACTCCCCGAATTTCTTTTTGTAATTAAATACAATTTGTTAAATATTGATATAAGATATTTTATACAAACTTGGAAAAGTAGTTGCTTTAAAACAAAACCTTTATTAACTTCTTTTTAATAATTTGTCCCATATAAAATGAATATATCTATAAGTGTTATTATAAATTCAGAGACAAAAATTGTCTTATTTCATTGTAGTCCCATATTGTTACATATTGTTAAAAGATATTTTAGGCAAAGTTGAAAAACAAGTTGGTAAAATTACTTAAATTTTATTATATTTACCATATAAAATGAACGAGTATAATAATGCTATTATATCTTCAATGATACAAATTTTTCAAATACAAGCTAACTCCCCGAAATTTTTTTGATGATAATGAAATTCAGTGTTGTTCCAAATACGCCATTTATTTCTTTGAAAATTTACCAATTATCAATTAGTTAACATGTTTCGGGACAACAATTGTCTCTTCATCAGAATTAAGTAAGTACATCGTTACAAAAGATAATTATATAAGAAAAAACTTTTAATCTCTGTATTGATATAATTTCTGAATTAAGTACATTTTGGTCTTATTGCAAAATATTTATAATATTGCTTACAATAAATTCATATTTGGATACATTTTAATTTGTTTACATTTAAGAAAAATATACTAATTTATATAAATTTTGAATTTTGAAACGTTAATCATGACATTTTTAGATATATAATGTTCCAAAAAATGCTCCAAATATGAATAATACTATAAATACTTTGAAAGAACACTGAAATGTAGTTAATTCAGAAAATATATCAATATAGAGATTGAAAGTTATCTTCAAAATGCGAGATAAAACCCAAAATTGTTTTATGTTATAGTAGTCTCAATACATATTCTTATTGGATATTTTAGGCAAAGTTGAAAAAGGAGTAGGTAAAGGTAGTTCAATTTTATTATTTTTTCTTTCATATACCATACACGTACGTAATACATATAGGTATATGAAAGATATAGGATTCATGTTTTGAGAATTTTTTCTAGTTCACCTTAGTACGTCTCTTGTCTTGAAATTACTGCAATCCGTTAATACGCAATTCAAAGAGGGGATTATAAGGAACAATATTTCATATAAAAAGTTTTTTCTAAAACTTATTTATATTGTTTTAAAGATTAAAAGGAAGATTTGATTTTGATTAAATATATTGTATCGAAAGATCTTTTAATATTTAAGGGATTTAGCGAGTTTTAAAAAATCGCACAACTACACCGGAGTAATTTGATCTTGAAAAAAATACTACCCGAGATATCTGGGTTCCTATGAATGTTCTAAAAATAAAACTTGGGCAACTTATGTAAGACTAGGGCAACTTATGTAAGACCAATTTTGCCTCGGTAAGCAGTTGAACATACTGAACCGATTTTGAGCAATAAAAAAAATTCAAAAACTTTTTAGTAACACTGTACATTTTCTTATACTTTGGTAACTCTTGTGATTTGCTCTATAACGATACCACATACCATGGGTCTCACTCTTATAGTTCCAAATATATAGGCCCTAATATCTTTAAAAATTCTTCATTTGTTATACGGACATGCTATGCACAAGCCATACGTATGCAATTGTGTGATTGACAAGTGTCTTCGCTTTTAAAATCTATCGTAGATCTTATTGGCATTTATTTTACCACGGTCATATGCTATATATTTTTTAATGAAGCAAAAGACGATCGCCTTTAATTTGTATTATATTTTATACACAGGGCCATACAATTTTATTTGATAGTTCGATAAATTTCATAGACTTTATGTGAAAAACTAAAAAAATCCAATTTCAAATAAGTTCAAACCAGATCAAATCACATCAAATCAGTTCAAATCAGTTCAAATCAGATAAAATCAGATCAAATTAGTTCAAATCAGATCAAATCAGATAAAATCAGATCAAATCAGATCAAACCAGATCAAATCAGATCAAATCAGATCAAAACAGGTCAAATCAGTTCAAATCAGATCAAATCAGATCAAAACAGTTCAAATCAGATCAAATCAGATCAAATCAGATCAAATCAGATCAAATCAGATCAAATCAGATCAAATCAGATCAAATTAGATCAAATCAGATCAAATCAGATCAGATTTTGAAATAAGATTTTGAAATACTTTTGGCTTATGTTAGAGGAATTATTTATGAAGTGGTTTTTAAGAGGATATTGTATTTTTGGGAATTTTATAATTAAATTTTAAAATAATTTATCAGATATGAAATTTTAGGTATATGAAATTACATTTCGAATAACATCAATTATATATCATGAGCAATACGATACGTGAAATAATATAATATTTGTGGAAATATATAAGAGTATGGGAAATATTTGACATGGTTCTCATTCTCCTGATGTTCCCTGTATATTAACACAAATACCTATAAATGCCTTCGTTGAGTTATCTGGGAGTATAATCACCGTAGAGTTTATCCTCTAGATAACTCCACCGGTTTGAAAGCCAAATAAATTTATACATTTATTAAATGTTGCGTAGAGATATCTAAGAGTATAAAAGTCGTGGCTCCCATTCTCTAGATATCTGTTGAGAGCTTTAGCAATATGTTATAACAATACAACTGAAATATATTCCGTAAAAATGATAATAAGATATAAAAGTAAGCAATGTTTTGTAGTAAGCACAGATTTGAAGAGTCTTAGTCCTGTTTACTCGTAAACAATGTCTAAAACTGTTTTTATAAATTTAAAGCAAAAAATTTCAAAATAAGAAATAACACCCAATATGGTTTTGTTTCAATGTAGTCAAAACATCTTTTAAGATATTTTAGGCAGACTGCCAATTATAATCTCAATAATAAATATTTTCATAATAGAAGATAACAGCCCAAATACTATTGATTGAATGCGGTTCAAACAGTTGGCAAAATTAGTCAAATTTTATGCTACTATAGCTTATAATCCAATTATAACTTCACGGTAAAATTTTTGAAAATAACAGCCAACGCCACAAATATTTTTTGTTTTAATGAGGTTTAAATACATATTGTTGTAAGATATTTTTGACAAAGTTGAAAGAAACTTAGCATAATTAGACAAATCTTATGTCTAAAAATGTTATTATAACTTTAAAGGCAAAAATTTTCAAAATGCGAGACTACACTTTACTTTTTTTTGAGTTCGTAGTGAATTAGTCCTGAATGCTGCTGTTCTATAGATTAGACATCTTGAATATTTTGATTATCGATGTGAATAAGTGAAAACCTCACGATTTATCTTTTTATGCATTTAATAAAATAAGAGATACAAAGTAAAAGGCTAACACAAACTATGACAATTAAAATATACATAAAAAAGATAATGCCTGAAACAGTAAATAATTAATTAATTAATGTCTTTAATAGGAACTAGAAAAACTAATCAAAAAACTGATATATTGAAAATAAAATGTTTTAATTGAGTTACTATAAATTTGATTATGATAAAATATAAATGAATACAAAAATGTGAGTAATGCACCAAAATATGTTGATATTTTAAGCGTGTGATTGTAACTGCTTTTTCATCTCCACCTGTCACTTTGTGGTTGTAAAAACCAGGTCCTCTGATATACCCGCTCATTGAAAACAGGTAAAATATTCGTTCACATCAATAAATAAAATTATCAAGGTCTTACAGTTAATAAAATAAATCACTAGTTCCTGTATTCATATAGTTAACAAAAATGGCGTTTAAGATTGGTTAGTTTACATCCCAATAAATATTATACAAAGTACTTAGAGTTCTGTCGCTTCTGACAAACTTATTCTATTATTATTTTTAGATTAACGCACAATGATCTTATTTATTGATTTTGTTATTAAATAATTTTGATGTACTTTACTTGTAAAAATCATACGTAAAAGAATTATCTAATGTATTCTCAAAAATACTGACTACTGGATACTGGATACAAAAGTACTGAATATTGTCTTATCTGGCTCTATAACTATGATCCTTTTTTTACAGATAAACGCTTTTAAACTTTCAAATTAATTAAGTATATCCTTAGAATTTTGTTTACAATTCATGTTTATGGAAATTGTTAATTGAGACAAATGACTATTCCGACTATAAATAAGCTACCAGCAGACTTCAGAATACTCGATTTTTTAAAAAGGACATTATTAACTTGTTTTCATTTAGTTCTTCAACGTTTTGTTTTTCTGCATATCATTTTGTTATCTTCCATTTTGTTAGGTTGTAGTTATCTTCTGACCTTTTCGCCAATATGCGCAACCTCTTGAATTGTACAGAAAAAACTATTCTGTACAACTGATACTAACAAATCGTTTCTTGTCTCTCATTGTTTAAGTTATTTTATTGCATAAAAAATTTATTTACGTATCTATCTAAAAACGTTTTCTATGATGCTTTAAACTAAAATATATATTTCATGCTTTAGGTCACAATCGTCAAAAGGACCGAAATAACAAATACATAATAATGGATCCATATAATTACAGTTGATTATGCAGAATCGCTTCTGTTGTATAATTACTACAACAATTAATACCAATATTTCTATAAAAGTACAACATTCACCAGAGAAGCACTATGCAGAAACATTGGTGTTTTTTTTAATACATGTTTTCTATTTTGTAAATATTTTATTATTAATGATTACTCTATTTGTGTTACTTCTAGTATTTATTGTGACTATTGTAAAAGTTTATGAACTGTTATTTACTTATTTTAAATTATTCTGTTAATAAAAACTAATTTTTAGTAAAATTCTTTTAATTATATTCAATAAAGACGAGATTCTTAATTTCTTGATATTTGCAGTTGGTGAGATTAATGGAAATTGAAACAACATTATTCTAACACTCATTAACATATTGACAATTCTTTCAAACCAACGGTCCGATGATTCTCATACAGGAACCGGAACCGTTATAATTTTTTTTCGTTTCTGTGTTCGTTCCGGTTCGACAAAGAAAAATATATCGGTTCCGTTTAGGTTTTCGGTTCAGCTCGTATTTAAATATTAGCAAATTAATATCAATACACTCACACCGCGCATATCTTTTTTATTCAGCTTTTCGCTATAACTTAGTGCTCGCATACAAATTAAAATGTAAAAGGCGAATATTTTCCATACCAGAGCAGCAAATCCTTTGAATTATTTTTATAATTTTTGAACCAATAAAAATTTAAAAACAAAATTGTAGCAGTTTAATAAAATATTACATAATATTTACTTACTTAATTTCTTTCGTTCTAATTCAGAGCATAGGGCTTCGACGAAGTTACTCTATTTATTGCGAGGACTTTCATCTTTGCAATGGTTTTTCCTTCTTTCTTTGCCTCTTCATTCACAGTCCTTTTCCATGATGTCTTTGGTCTTCCACGTTTCCTTTTTCCCTGCTAATTCCAGAAGACAACTTGTCTCTATATAGCATCTTACTTTCTTTGGAGGTTATGATCAATCCACCTCCATTTTCTTCTCTTGATTTGAAAGAAGATGGATTCCTCTCTCGTTTGGTTCCAAAGATCTGCGTTTGATATCACATTTGGTCAAAAGATTCGGATTATTTTTCTGAGGAATCTATTCAGCAAAACCTGCAAGCTACTGTTAATTTTGGAGGTGACTTTACAAGTCTCACAATAGTATAATGGAACTGTTTCACATTGGTTCTTTCACATGGAAATCTCTCTTGCAATCCGGAATGGATACATCTGAATGAAGGTCCCAATTGCCTTTGGAATTCTTGCTCTGAGATCTGCAGCTGCACCACTATCACGGGTCACTATGCTCCCAAGCTACGTGAACTCTTCTACATGTTCGATGTCCTCATTGTTAACTCTCAGTGTTATTGCACCTGTTGTGTTTATCTTCATAATTTTTGTCTTGGAGGAGTTTACTTTAAGACCCACAATATTAGCTTCGCACTCGAGGTCTTTTTCCATATTAAGATATGGTTCTGTGAGAGTAGGCAGATATCGCCTGCTACAACTAGATCCTCCAGTCGTTCAGTCAGCTTCGATTGTATGTTCCATCAATGTTCCATCCATGTTCCATCTATGACTTTCCTCATCACCTCATCTAGAACCAATAAAAAGATTATTGCGGACAGAATACACCCCTGGCAAACTCCTGACCTGACTGCGAATTGTTTCGTGATTTTCCCCTCGTGAATGACACGGAATGTGTAGTTGTATGTTTCTTTAATCAATGTTGTTATCTTTTCCGATATCTCGTATTTCTGCAAGGTTTTCCACATACTGTATATTTTAAGGAGAATCGAAGGCCTATTCAAAATCTATAAACAGAAGATGAAGGCTAGTGACAAATTCACTTGAGAGTTCGATCATAATACGAAGCGTGTTAATTTGGTCGGTACAAGAACGATGACTTCTAAACCATGCATGTTCCTTCCTTATTTGTGATTCCACTTGTACTGTGAATCAGTTGAGTATCACTCGCGTCAACACTTTACGTGGAGTTGATTGTAGGGTGATTTCTCTCCAATTGTGACAGTTAGTGTTGTCCCATTTATTGGGTAATTTGATGGATCTTTCCATTCTTGTGGCAAGTTTTCTTTGTTCCAAATCTTCTTAAAGAGAGGGTACAGAAGATCAGTGGTGGTGTCTGGGTCAGTTTTCAGGAGCTCTGATGAAATATTATCTGTTCCAGGAGCCTTTCCATTTTTCTACTACTTGATCGTTGATTGATTTGCTCCTTGGAGGGTGGGTCCGATTTAGTTTCATTTAGTTTCATTTCCTACTCCTTCTCTATTCTGTACAAGTTATTCCTCATCTTCAGGTTCTTGTTCAACCTCTTCCTCACGTTCTCTATTGAGCACTTTCATGAAGTGTTAGCGCTACCTTGTAAGTTGTGCTTTGTCGGTGGCGACGCGGGCTCCTTGTTTATTTTTCATCGGTCTTCTGCGGTTGATTTTCTTCATGGAGAGAGATTTTGTGACACTATATATTTCTTTATATTTCCAACACCTGCCGGTTTCTCTGCCATCTCGGCCAAGCCTGAAATCCATTTCCTGCGAGCAGCCTTAGCATTCTTCTTCATTTGCTTATCCTTCTGTCTGATATTCTGGCTTAATGTTCTGTCTGAAGCTGGATTTTCTGGAGGCGCGAATTGCTGCTGTTTAGTTTCAGGGTCTAATAGTAAAGTAGCTTTTATCAGCGAATAAGTTTCTCATGAAACGAAAAAAATTACGTTCCGACAAAAAATAACGGTTTTTTCTGTTCGGCTCAATTTTTTTTTGGTCACATTACGAAAAGTAAAGAAAAAAATTTCAACCACTTTTATATAAACCGCATATCAACAATTTTATAAAATAAAATATCATATAATGAAATCAAAAACCAAAAACATTGAATTGAATTTGAAATTCTACAAATTATAAAGAAATTTAATAAAATGTTATTGGGAAATCAATTCAACTTAAATTAATTTAATAATTTAATTTTAATATAATATAAATCGACAAATAAATTTAATTTGTTCAAAAAACATCCAGCCCAAATTGGTATCGTGCAAATAAAAAGAGAAAGAAGAAGAAAATGACAGAACAAAAAAAGCTCGCGTATATTCTACGTAGCAGGTGTTTATATAAAAAAAGTCATTAATGTCAAGCGAATTTATGAGTTCGTTCTACTTTAGTTAGCTATGTGTTTTTCTACATAGATTTTTTTTAATATATTTTCATTTCCCATTTTTAGGCATTTTTTTTGACTTTTTTTGTTATTTTTTTACCAAGAATTACAACAAAAATTTGTATGGCCTCAACGCTTCTTCTAGCCGCCAAATTTTTAGGAAACTGTTACGATTTCTACCTTTATGACTTTAATAGTCATACAAGTCATCTCTTATATTTTGATTTAAAGTTTTCTGAGAATTTTATCAGAAGGGATGCTTCTAATGTGAGCAATAAAAAATTTTCAAGTGACTCAGGACCGGAGCATTAATGGGTTGGCGAATTTGTGCGTAGCCAAATTCTAAAGACAATGCTGTACGGCGCGAGAAGTACAAAGGCTGCCTTTACAAATTTTCTTTACAAATCTACAAATATTCTACAAGTGAGTCCAGAGCGACCCCAGGCCGCGACAAAGTGGACTGCAAATGGAAATACGGGTGAAGCGTGAGTCAAAAGCGGCCGTAAGCTGCGGAGACGCACCCAGCGGCCGGAGGATTTATAGGTTACACTAGTTCTATTTAGTTTACCCTAAACAAATATGCTAATTGAACTGAATAGACGAGTTATAAGCTGACAGTAAAAACTGATTAGGTTACCTTTTGTTTCATGCAAAATATAATAAAACGTATGACTTCCGCTAAATCAAAGATGAAGTGGCGATCACAGCCACAATATTTTTAATATATTTTAAACCTTAAATATATACGTATTTTATTAATAATTATTGTCCAAAGAGTTTTTTTAGGCGAGGATCTTAACGATAAATGTGCGACTACAGATTTCTCTTGCGTGCCTAAACATGAGTGCGTGAGGAACCTATGACGGTGAAAGTCCGCAAACCTCTTCCCATACCTTCCCCAACAAGAAGTGGTTGCCCAGCACGGTAGTGGGACACAAGCGGACTCCCGACTCATTAAACTCGTAAGGCATCTATGTGCCTGTTTCAGTAACCCTCTTGGCTCTACCAGCCATCCCAGAACCACACTAGCATTACTTTGGGAAGACTGGAGAGATGTAGATGCCAAAGTTGCAGTGTACATAGAAATCTACAGCCCTTTGCGTTGGCGGCCAATACTTGTCACTAACATAGTTTATTCCGAATCTGGTAGACGACCCGGTTCAACTGCACGGAGCCCGCCAGCCAGATTCACATGCGAGCTACTTTCGATTCTTTTCTTTCCCAGAATACATAAACATAATTGCTGAGCGACGTCCCACGTCTGAGTTGACTGTGTCATTCTTTCCACAGAGTTGAGTGGTAAAATTTCATCAAGTTGAAAGCTAAGATTTCCCTGCCTTTTTTCGAATCATGCCTTTATGTCTGGTATCATTTTATGTGTCCAGTTATCCTACTCCTCTTACCATTTTGCGTATAACCAGCTTCTGCCAGCTTCTTTAGATCTTCCTTGCGCTTGCATTTTTTGTGAACTTCATACATTTCCGCACTTTCCAGAGACAGATGCTTTACGGGTGGTGTTGCCGCTATTACGCACAAAGCCTCCATAGAGACTGTCCTGCACGCTCCGTTGACCTCTATTAACTTAGTCCTTTAGATTCTCGTTCAAAGAGAATTTATTGGCTATAAAACACTTAGATAAAATCTCTCCCTTTGATAAATTATTGTTGATATAAGTGTAGTAGGCTGATGTCACTTGTTTTATGTTATAATTGTCAGATAGTTCATTTTCATTGAAAATGTAAGATTGGTTACTGTTACAATACGTTTCTTTGTGAAAATGCTGTCATTATAATTTTTCAATAAAAACTTTTGATCAACTATTTGAGAATCACTGAGTTATTTCAAAGTATTCAACTAGTAGCAAATGCAAGTAAATAAAAACATACCTAACTACATGAACAAGGTGGGAGATACATAGGAGATCTATAAAAATACTTTCAAAATAAAGAGCGTAAAAGCAACGTATCTCAATGCATATATTATTAGTGAAACTTCTTTATTCTTTAATAGTGTATCTTATTTGTGTTGTCTGATTAAGGATTACTAAAGGTAACATTCATTTGTAAACTTGAAATAAATTCCAGATTCATACTTCATTTATAGAAGTCTCGATATTTATGTAAAATACCATATTGAGAAAGTCATAAAGAAAATGTAAAGATAAAAATTCCAAATAGGGTTGCTAGATTTCTAAAATCACAGATCGAGAAATGGTCTCTTTCCAACAACAAAAAAACAATATTTTACTCCACCTTCTAGGTTAGTTATTTATTATTTGTTATTTTCGATATTATTACTCATATTAATAAAAGTCATACTAAAATTATCGATTTTTTTCCGTGATATAAAAATTTCAAATTATCACAAAAAAATTCAAAACTCAAAATTTAAAACACGTACATATGTCGTATACCACTTTTTGGCAAGTACATACGTTTTTGAACTATGTGCCGCACGTTCATTCCACGACTTCCCATATACTATAACTTTCCATATACATGATTGGCAAAAATTGTCAATCAAAGCAATGGAAAGGGAAAATGCTCCAGTTTGTCCCCATTTTCACCCAGTAAATATTATTTCGAAAGAATGAGACCTTTACACAGTGCAGGATTTACATATAAGCTACACAAGCTATAGCTTAGGGCCCCCACTTTCTTGGGGGGCCTCACTCTGACAATTTTTTTGTCCGAATGAGCAATTGTCATATATACTTAAATATACTGCAGCATTTTAAATAAAAGATTTATTATTTCACTATCTATATACCTCATAATTGTATTTCAGTTTAACCCTCTAGGTATCCGAAAATCATATATGGGCCTTAGGGCCCTATCAAGTCTAAATCCGGCTCTGCCTTTCCAGTACCATATTCATTTTCAAGCCCAATCTAACGATTATGGATACGTTTTCACTGAGCCGAGAAAAAGGTACAATAGATGGACCTTGCAGAATTACTGTTTTTCCCATTTTTCTCATAAAATATAAAACTTCTCAATTTCTAATTATTTCTTATAGTTTCACCCAAATGAACCACATTTTACAAATTGCAAAAATACGAAATTTCACTTTTATACAAAATCATATAACGACGCACCTGTTGTTGTTCCAATTTTTTTTTTCAAATATAAACTATAGACAAAGAAAGAAAGTATCTATCAAATTCCGCAAACCGTTTATTTTAAATCTTGTCGAGCGGGCTCTCATTTTACTTTGAAAATCTAAAATAGCATCCCTCCAAATTCAACCAGTTTTTATGAGGTTTGGGAATGCCTTTAGGTAGAACTCATGCTGGCTTGCATATTATATGGGATAGTGTGGGTCTCACCGGCCAGCTCTAGGCTGCGTTCTACTCACTAAACCCATCTCCTCCGCGGCCAATCTCCTTGCAACCGCGCCCGCGAGCATTAATTCCGATAGATTAGAGGGATGTTGTTGCAGTATGTCAAGTTCCACGTATTATCACCCCTGATCAACTCCTCGGAGGGTACACGTCCCGTAGCATTTAGTCACATTTGTAATGGATTACTATGCAGTTTATTCGCAGTTGATCTACCAAGTTTCCGATCTGCTGCTTCCGTGCTTTTCATTACTGCGCTCAGGTACGCATCAATAGCCTTCCACACTTCCTTCTCTTTGATCATTAGTTCGACTAGCCTGCGTACACTCGCAAGTGCTCCTGTTTGGGACTCCAATTTTTGTCTCTCGACTTACCATACCGGCCAACGTAGAATTGTATGCCCGACGTCATCGTCCTGTCTCTGGCAGTGCTCACAGATTGCGTGCTCCAATTTACCGATATAAGTATTTGGCCACTGCCCTACATTTGGTATAAGGCTGTGGGACCCACCTCTACATTACTCCAACCCGTTTGCCAATTTTGTTTGGTTTCTTTTCTATAGTATGCTTTTCTATTGCCTGGTTCACTACGCCTTGCATATAATTCCTTGCGATCCTACGCTATTAACTCTATTGGGCATTTGCTAGGATTTGGGATTTGCAGAGCGGCATTAGAAACCGTTTCGTTTGCAGATGTAAGAGCCGGTAGCCCTATGCGCTGTGATACTTCCATTAGCGCTACCAGATTATTTGCTTTATGCGCCTCAGCTGTCCGTACTGGCGCGCCATTGGCACTGAAACACTATGGATTAGCTACCTCCTTGGTGCATTAGGGATCTCCAATTCTAGACATTAGCCTTGGAGATCATGGCAGTACGTGATGTACAAAAGAGGGATCAGGACAGACTCTTGTGGTACGCCAGAAGCTATAGATCTGTAGAGAGATCTGGAGTATAGACCTGGAGAGAGTGTCTCCAATTTTAATTTGGGTGGAACGGTCGGATAGATATGACTGAACTATCCTCAGTGTAATAGGATGAAGGATATGTAGTTCATGAAGTTTCCGAACTAGTCCGGCATGCCAGACAGAGTCAAAAGCATGAGAGATATCTAGAAACACTGCCAAAGCGCAATG
>WYDF02294105.1:0-16054 GCA_009867245.2 Adranes taylori | reverse complement strand
TCCAGTCATATCTATCCGACCGTACCACCCAAATTAAAATTGGAGACACTCTCTCCAGATCCATACAACTTCAAGCTTGCATATCTCCAGGGCCTGTCTTTGCTTCTCTTTTGTACATTATGTACTACTATGATCTCCAACCTACAACCACCCCTTATACCATAGTGCTTTGTAGGATGATGATACAGCTTACTGGGCATGCACCAATTTACCCACTCACTTCCTGTCCAGGCTGAAGAGGATGATCATTCTTAAGGCCTCCTTCAATCAAATCTCCAATCTCCTTGTGCACAGAATTCAAACGGGAGTGGAGTTTCAGTGGATCAAATCCCACACTGATGGATGCACCGGACATCCTTCGTCGTTTGGTGATTTATCCACTTCCACGCAAAACAAAAAAAACTGCACCCTCATTAAATCGGTCGAATTCCGATCAACAGGATATTTAATTTAATATGAATTAATTAACATAGTTATAATTTAGAAATCATTAATTTAATAAACTAATTTAATACTTAATTTGATATATATTAATCCAATATAAACTGACCAAATAAATTTTAATTCGTTGAAAACTTTCCCGTCAAAACTATTTAAAAAACGGACAGAAGAGAAAAAACACTTATTTTGACACGCATTTATGCGTGCAGCAAAATGTTTACGAAATAAAAACATTCGTGGATGTGATCGCCACCCCATCTTTCATATACTGGAAGTCCTACGTTTTGTTATATCTGGCATAAAACAAAAGTTGAACGTTTTAATTTTGACTGTAACTCGTCTATAAAATTCAATTTGCACAATACTTGTTTAGGGTAAAGTTAAAAAAAGCTCAAAATCACCTACCCATTAATCGCCCGGTTTCCGTACTTCGCTGTCCGTACTATTTGATCTGATTTGAACTGATTTTATTGGATTTGATCTGATTTGAATCGATTTGAATCGATTTGATCTGATTTGATCTGATTTGATCTGATTTGATCTGATTTGATCCGATTTGATCTGTCTTGATCTGATTTTATCTAATTTGATCTGATTTGAACTGCATTGATGAGATTTGAACTGATTTGATCTGAGTTGAACTGATTTGATCAGATTTGAGCTGATTTGATTTGATCTAATTTCAACTGATGTGATTTGATCTGATTTGAACTGATTTGATTTGTACTTATTTGATCGGTTTTGATCTCCGTGTTCTCGCACTACAGCCGCGGCTTTGCCTTGACCAGCGATATAGCCTAACAAAATTTGAAGAATATGTGTTCCCTTATTCCCTTGTCCCGTATTTCAGTGTACCCCTTGTTCCCACATTAAGTATACAAAAATACGCGCGTATTCGAATGCAACTTTGTGTAAAATTTTCAAGAATTTCTTTTAACTTATTCCCGTGATCCCGTATTTAGTATATAAAAACACGCGGGTATTTGAATGCAACGTTGTGTCAAAATTTGAAGAATATGTGTTTCCGCATTCACGTATTCACGGATTCCTGTTTTCCAGCATTTTTATTATATATTCTTCGTATTTGGAGAAAATGTAACGTTGTGTCAAAATTTCAAGTCAATCGGTAGAGTACTTTTCGAGTTTGGCGAACACAAACATAGAGAAGAAAATTTTTATATATAAAACTAGCTAAACCCGGCCGCGCTTCGCTGTTGCTCAGTCTGATATGATATGAATCTGTGTCTGATATCAAATGGTCCAGTGACATAACTTAATTCCAGCGACCAGCGATATGCCTCACAAAATTTCTAAATTTGAAGAATATGTGTACCCATATTCCTGCATTACGGCCGTTCCCGTATTCCCATATTCCCACTTTAAGTATATAAAAACGTTATGTGAAAATTTCAAAAATATGTGTTTCCGAATTCCCGTATTTCCGATCTACACCAAACTTCATAGGATCGCCCACAATGATATGTTAAAGGAATGTCTGTCTACGCGTGCGTCGCCGTCGGCATCCCGAACTACTACCCCCCTCGAAGCCAGACGCCAAATATCTCGGTTTTCAATAAAAAGTTAGATTCAGGCCACTTTCGACAAGACGCATTATGGGTCTTGTTCTGGTAACTTCGAGTGAGCATTTCGCTCGTTATGAGCATAATACTCTAAAGAATAAAAGACTAAATATCCGTATTCAGATTGAGCATTATTGGCACACATGAATATATCTAGACATTTTTAAGTAAAGCGTCACCAACTCATCTACAACAATTAAATCAAAATCTCATAGTCAGTAAAAAAAAATTCTATGCCAGCAAAATCAGGTATATACAATTTACATACTTTAATCCTTCAGCTGAATCTTTCGACCCTTTAAATATTCATTTCTTCATGTCTTTTCTCGAATTCATATATTTTCCAATTCTCCTCCAAAGTCTTTAACCGTCTCTTCGAGAATCCTGGTGAAGACCGTCGCCACTGGGAGAAGCCACGACCAATATGTCAACCCCATCGACTAACCGACTAGCCTACCGTATCAATGAACCGACGAATCCACCTCACCGACAAATCCACCTCACCGACAAATCCACCTCACCGACGAACCTACCTCACCGCCGATCGAATCGTCGACAAATCAACCTCGCTAATGAATCAATTTCGCCGACGCGACACCCTCCAGCACCGTCACTAACGAGTCACTATCGCCAGACAACCCATTCGCCTTACATCAACAACATTCGTAGATCGTCACCACTCACTCGCTTCACTCGTCAACAGTCCATCCGTTATCGCCGACATCACCAGATCGCCAACATCTCCAGACCGCCGTTTCTGAATTCGTTCACCAGCCGAACGTTGACTGCATCGCCGTTGACTGCATTGACTGCATCGCCGATTTAATAGACATTTTCACGCCATAAATCAAATCTTTATTAGTAATCAATTTTTCATACACTATTTTGAAAATTTTTATTATCAATAGATAATTTTATTATCTTTGAATTTTTGCTAAATGGAACCGAAGACATCGTAAATAATTTTGCATTATAATTAGAGCCGAACAATAATCTGTTAGTCAAAAATAAGGAACGCGATTAGAATTATTTACGTACTACAAAATATTAAAAACAATAAATGCCAAGTTAAGCAAGCAAATACATAAACAAAACAAAAATTAATGCTTGCCTTCTACGAAATTCTGTATTGCTTCGAATTCACCTATCTATTCTATTATTTATGCATATCTATACAATGGGCAGGATTCATTGAAAGTACATCAGTATTATATAAATTGAGTTTCATCTAAGAGCATTTATGTTCTAGAAAAATTATAGTCTAGCAGACGTAAAATTTTATTTTGTTTAAATAAAATAAATTAGATGCTATAAAAGACAGCTCCAGGCGAAGTTCCGTTACTTCCAACTCCAGGAAAAAGATGGCTATATCCAATGGCCCGTGAGGAACATCATCGCCACGCCGCAGCTTCAGGTATTACTTCGGCGGCAGCGGCTAAGATACATTCATTAAACGACTTCATTAAACGACATCCATGCAATCACTCATTACAATTTTTTTCTACAAAACGTGCCATACTTCGTTACACTTCACATTATCGACCCTAACCAATGGTTGTACGATATCTTCATCATCTTCAACAATAAGCAGATGTTTCGAGAATTTATCCTGCCCAGCATCAACATCCGTATATTAGAATATTGTCAAGCCGTAAGAGATGTTTCGTTCATAACCATCCTCAGGACTGATGAACAACTGACCAATAAATATAAGCAGTATAGTAGTTATGTAAAGAAAATAATACCAAAACCACGATCCTACTTTAATAGAATTAAATTCTGTAACAAGGTTTCTGTTTTTTCTTTTAATCGATTGATCCTTTTGTAAAGATTTTCACATCAAAAACTTGTTTCGTTATTTTTGATCAAATCTATATATGAGTAATATTTCATACACGTACCTTTGTCTATACTTTTACACATATTTATAATAAGAATCCCTTGCATTAGGCTAGATAATTATGAGTGTCATATTTCACTAATATCTGTTTACATTCTACAACCTTATTTGTCATTACACCTATTATTAATTGTTTATTGAAATTATTTTACCTAAAATATGAATAAAAAAATGTATGCCTAAAGTAATTAATTGAAATAAATGCAACTAAATAGTAAAATAAAAACTTTTAAACATTTGAATTTTTAAGTTGTACTAAAATAATAATTATTTCATGAATAATGTATTATAATATTTGAAAGCAAAAAGATTAGAAATCCAAATGGTATTTGTATGTATTATTGTGTTATGTCGAAACATTTCATGTCTAGATAGTTGCATAAATTCTTGTGCGATTTGCTTTGTTGTCAAAAAGTAGTTAAAACATTTAATAAGATTTTATATTAGCTTATTATTAAATTATGCGACAAATATTGATATAAAATATTTTTTTTAGCAAATATCTGATATTACTGGGTGATCCGTTAACTATTACCCCAACGTCAAGTTTAAACTGATTGATTCCAGTACAACTTCATTATTACACGTATATCGCTGTTGTCTAAGCCCAAACCTAGTAAAATTTGAAGCAGGTTTTCATGCTGTACCATGTCGAACGCCTTTTTGTAGTCAATATTCTATGCAAAAACTTAAACATTCATATCAATACAATGCTGTATTAGCAGCTAAGTACCAAATCCATTACAGAAAACCAAATTGAGTACAATCCATTATTTTCCTAGCACTTTGTGTATATTCTTGCATAAATAATTTTTAAAAAGAGCTTCAAAACGTGGCTCATTAGACTTATCACGACGTGATAAGTCTAGACTTATCACGGCAAACCCCACTCGAAAAAAATTCGATGATACTTCGTTTTTGGCGACGCTAGCGCTATTTCGTATCTACAAGTCGTTAAAAACACTAATCCCCATTGGTAACTACTATATTATCACAGGGAACATTACCTTTTTAGATTATTGTACACAGAACAATATATGTGAAGAAATTTCAAATTGAGCCGCCCATGTATACGCAACACATATATGTATGCATTTTAGTTGGCCATAAAATAATTTAAGTCACATTTTGTACGCAAAAACAATACACTGTAATCTATCATAACTCTTGAGGATTAGGTTTTTTTTAATAATAAAACAATATTTTAGATGTTTCGCGAAAAGCATTATTGTAAACAGCTAAACATCAAAAACAAAGTTACTTTAACTGGTAACACATTATTACATAAAGTAAAATTATTTTAGAAATAACATGATAGACAATTACCTTAGGTGTTTCCTTATCAACGTAATGATGTAATTCCATTTTGCTCTGCTGATGTGTATTATAAGCACCGACTGAAACAGTTTTATGTGCCACAAAATCAACTGGACTACGCGAAGTTGCACCAATTATACCCTCGGACATTTTATTGTTCAGTTCTTCGCCATGATCTGACATTTGTAGATGAGTTATCTATAAGAGAATTTTAATTTATTTAAGAACAATTATTAAACGAGGAACATGTAAATATATTGGTTCTGGTACATAAATATGTAAAACATGAACGCAATGTCATATTTAGATGATCTGAATTAGAAAATCTTCGAATCAAATATTAGAATGAGTTCGTAAATAATCGTTCATTTTACAATTATCATAAGGCTAGAATAATGAAAAACTAATTCATCGCATGAAGTTGCAAAAATCTATCTAAAAGAAATAAACACCTTTTCGCAACTACTGCGCTGTTCCGTTTCGCTGACATTTGCAACTACAACGCCATCGATCGTCAGCGTAGCGCTACAGTAACTTGCGCAGACACGCAGCGATTCACCAGTTGAACTACCACCAATAGTATGCGCGCTGGATACTGTGAGAGAAGGAGACAGTTGCGTTGATAAAGGCATACGCAAATAACCGAGCAGTCGAGCAACCATACGCCCATCACCATTTGCCATCAGTGAAGAAGGATCAACGCGTAGCAGTAAATTCGTTTGACTATTGAAATCAACCTATTATATATAAAAAAATCACTAAGTTGTAACATAAAAAAACTTGTATTAGTAGAGAATCAAACAATGAACTCAAACTATTCGTACTTAATTCATCAGCAATTATTGCCACTTAGTTCAAAATATTAAGGCGAAGTAAGTCCATTAACTTGCATATAAATACAACACTAAAATTTCACTGTAAATCGAACTCTGTCCATCTGCGTCTAACAATAATTTTTCTCGCTACAACTCAGAGTATATTTCTGAACTCATCAACGAACTTTGTAGTTGTAGTTTAAAATCACGACAACATAATAAAATCAATTAATTTTAGTTCGTCAACGATTATTGCCACAATAGTTCAAAATCAATCAATTACAGAAAATACAAACATTTTTTTCTTTTATCAGTACATTTTGTTGTAAGAAAAAATTGCCAATAAAAAGAAATTACAAAGCTCGAGTTCAAAACGCAAACAATCGAAGTTCATTGCTCATATTCTCTTGCTGTTTTAAAACACCTTAATTAACTAGCAATTTTGCCAGTGTAGACCCTAAGTATACCAAACAAATGACGATCAAGTATACCGTTTAAATAACGCCAAGTAACGTTTAAGTACACCAAACAAATCGAAATAATTTTTTATCATTATTTAGAATTTCGTTGTCATTTTTTTTAACCATAAGTTCAGTAGAGCATTAACATACTTCATTTATGTACTGCAATTTTTACATAGTACGTTTCGAGTCGGTGGAATGTGTCGTCTCGTTAATATAATTCATGAATTACATTTATAGATAATATTTATTTAAAAAAAAATTAAAAAACGGATTGTTACCGTGTGATAATTCAAGTTACATAACTAGAAGAATTGTAAAAAATATGATAAACTTACAGTAGTAGCATTAATAATAGCCACATGATCCGGTTGCGAAAAATTCACGGGATGATGGTATTTAACAAAAGTTAATCCCGGTCTTCGATCTAATTCCCTGCATCTCTCCGGTCGTAGCACTTCCGTACCTTTAGCACCCCACCATCCCGGCATTTGGCTCGGACTATCCTCTCTTAATCCGCACACGCCATAATTATCGTCTTTATGATGACATTTCGCATTTTGCACGCACCATGTACATTCGGCTAAGCCCAATTTATGTGCCGCCGAACGAAAACGTTGCCCGCTTGGATTTTGTCCGTGAATCAAACACGAATGACAATCGCCGAGAGCGGGACAAATGCCCGGACAACGTGTAGTTTGTAGATTTGTTGTGCAATTAGCACCAACGGTACGACCATAACATCGGTCATCCGCCGAGCACCAACCGCATTCCGGATCCGCTGAACATTCAACATAATTGGTATGACGAAGGCAAGCCACTTCCGGTACGTAATTACGATCGGATTTCGTTGCTATCATCGGTGGAACAACGTACGCCAGTAAATCACCATTCACATTACCATGATAACCACCAACTAAGAGTAGAGTATTGCCTATATAGAAACAAGAGTAATAAATTTAAATGGGTAAAGGTCGATATAAAAAAAAATGTAAATGTAGACTACTATAATTAAGTTTTAAAGGAATCAACAAGATATAAGCACAAAAGGGAGCAATGAAACAACTGGCGGTTCTAAAATGCAAAACCTGAGTCAGCAAGCATAAACACTGGGGGAGAGACAGATAAACAGCAAAGTTAAACAGATCTACATTAGCAAATAATATTACAAAAAAAAAACCAAATGTTAATGAAATCAATCATCAAATAAATCTATAAATCAGTTGGTATATTAAATTTATTAATAACAAATCAACGGTGGTGAAATAGATGATCAAAAAAAAAACCAGTAAACCCATGGCTGTAAAAATAAAATATTGGAATGATCAGCAAATGTTTTGTTATCATGTTACGACGTACTAATTCTGTGTGAAACATGGCTTAACCAAGAAATCTCTGTCAGAGGCGTCTTAATTGCTGCGAGAAAAACAATTTCTTCTAATTTTATACATCATCATCATCATCATCATGGTACACCTTTTTGCCACACAATTGTGTTCAACACCTTTTTATCGCATTAAAAATAGAGAAGACCACCAAAGTAATTGTAGGCGCGGTCTATATTCCCCCGAATTCCGCACCTGAAAATGATGAAGCTCACGCTCTAGAAGTAGAAGATTTGATCGCCCTGTATGCACACTATAAATGAACAATTTTTGGTGACTACAAGTTGCTTAAAGTAAATGGCTTAATGAAGATTTAGGTGTAGGTGGAGTATGTAATTCTAACGACAGTTCTAATGTTATAGTTGAAACCTTTGCTTATTTAAATTCCAAACAGTACATCTCAATTCCTAATAGCAGTAAGGTCTTTCTGGATTTATTGTTCTCTGATATAGAACAAATTGTTTGTAAGCTTTGAACAAATTGTTTGTAAGCTTTCTAACTGGGAGGACACAATCGGTGAAAATTGGTAACTTTGTATCCCAACCAATCAACATGCTCGGGAGTTCCTCAAGGTAGCCACTGATCCCCCTTACTAGGTAATCTATTCTTAAACGACATAAAGGACTGTTTAAAATATTCAAGATTTCTGGCCTTCGCTGATGATGTTAAAATATTTATGAGCATAGAAAAGGTAGAAGATAGATTTAAGTTACAAAAAGATTTGGACAATTTCTTAACTTGGGTTAAGATAAATGGATTGAAGTTGAACTTGGGAGAGATATTTCAAAATTACCTTCTCTAAAAAACCTATTACTACTTTTGATTACAAATTTGAGAATAGTAGCATTAAGGTAATAGACACTATCAAAAACCTAGGGATTATATTTGATAGGAAGTTATTGTTTGGTGATCACATTAACCACATAGTATTAAGAGCCAGAAAAATGATGAGATTTGTCTTAAGAAACTGATGCGAGCTATATATATAGTCATTGAAACTAATTTATTTTGTTCTATCCTGGAATACGCAAGCCCTGTCTGGTCACCATTTTATAATATATATATAAGACCAGAATAGAAAGAGTTCAAAATATCTTGCAGCGTTCCTGCCAATTCAAATTAAACATTAATTATATGGAACATAATTATGAACCTATACACTAAATATAGCTTATTTGTTTTTGTGTCGATTTGGTTTTTACTTTTTTCTTCTTTCGGTATGGAATTAGTTATTAGTTTTATTCACACTTAGAATTAATCACTTTTTATTAGGATACATTCTTTCTTTCATAATGTTAAAATCATATCATTGTACTATGTATGTTATACATTAATTTTATTTTTGAATTACTAGTATTGTAATGGGGGTTTCCCGTTGAAATAAATAAATAAAATATCATTTGATTTACTTCTTCCTGAGTCCATACATCATTATGCTTATCACATTATAATGACGACTATAATAATTTGAGATTTGATAATAGTTAATATGATTTACGAAATGCTGATTATATCCATGTAAACTCTCATTTTGTTTCAATAAACTGAAATGAAACTTTAAGTGCGGGTGTTTTGTACAGAGTAATGGAAGAGTTTTATAACCAGTTGTATCAAGCTAATAGATTATATGTACCTACGAAAAGAATCAAATCGAATAACTTTCCTGTCTGGTTTTCACCAAAATTGAAGAAAATGATTACTGAGAAAAATATTTCCCACAAAAAATGGTTTTAGCCAAAGTAAATCCACTATCACTAACTTATTAATTTATCAAAATTATATTTTGGATGCATTTGAAAATAACTCGCAAGTTGCCGTAGTTTATAATAATTTTTCGAAAGCATTCGACAAGTCAACTAAGAGTTATTCCTCTTTAAACTAAACGAGTTGGGATTTTGTGAGAGTTTTGTTCGCTGGTTACTAAGTCGAAAGAAATAGAAACGAAATATAGGGTTACACAAGGTGGACACTGCTCGCTTTTATTATTTAATCTCTTCATAAACAATATGTGTAAGGTATTTGGTTTTGTTAAGTTTCTGTTGTTGGTGGATGATGTAAAAATATTCAGTACCGTAAATTCTTCTGAAGACAAATAAAATTTAATTAGATCTGAATAACTTCGCCAAATGACTATTTTTAAATATTGATAAATGCTCTTTTATCTCATTTAGCAGAAGTAGAACCTTCAATTTCTCATTTAGAATAAACAATATCCTACTAGATACGAGTTTATGTCATCAAAGACCGCGGAGTGTTTTTTGACCGTAACACTCCGAATGTCTTGAAGAACACGTTAGTGACACTGTTCTAGGCGCGAGAAAAGTTCTGGGATTCATATTACGACACTACAGCCAACTATCGTTAATATCAGGTATTAGAATTTATGAATCGCTAAATTGATCTCGCTTAGAGTATGCGTCGAGATATGGTCGCCTTCTAATAACAAATATAATATACAACTAGAAAGGGTTAAGAAAATATTTTTAAGATCATGTGCGTATAGATTGGTTGAAAATCACAACGCACAACGAAAATCACAACTCCCGTTGAAAATCACAACGCAACTATGATTATATTAGACTGCTCTTAGACTTACGTAATCAGACATAAGATTAGTGAAGTAACATTTATTCATAAACTATTAACAATTTCTATCAGAATACTAATTTGCTAACTTTAATAAATTGGAAAATACCATCCAGATGTTTGAGAAGTAGAATACCTTTCCATATAAACTTTCATAAACTTCTCCATTAGTTTCCTCCGTTCCTTTCATCACTCTATTAGTTTCCTCCATCTTCCGTCGCTCACCATTTCACCTCCATCTTCATTCAAATCATCTATACATTTCCTTTCCCAGTCTTCTAACTTCACTTCTGTACCTCCCCATTTGTACCCCCTCCCCTTACTTTTCTCTCGTAGATATCTCCATACCTCTACCTCGCGTTATAAATTGTTTAACTCTTCCCTCTCCTCCTATTTTATCTCCAACATCTTTTCCCCTCGTTTTTCCATACCTCTTTCGCCCTCATATATTCCTCCCATGACTTTTCATCCTTTCTTACCCTTCTGAGCATCTCTCTAACCTGTTTTTTCACTTACCCACTTTTCATCGTACACTTTATTTCTTTCCATATATTCTCTTTCCTTACTACTCCTCATCTCTTGCAATTATCTCACTCATATTATTTACCCCTTCCCAACAGATTCTCTCCATTCTGTGCCTTAATTTTTCCTTTGTATTCCATATTCTTTTTTGTTATACCTTTTATCCCCATATCGGCTATCCAAGTTTTCTAAGCATACCCTCTACTCCGACTCCAATGGGTAATAGTCCGATTCAACCAAACTCTCGACACTCATGCTTCTAATATTCTCCCCCGCCCTTTCATTCATTATCAGACAATCAATTAGTGACCCCCTTTCATGTCCTCTAAACGTCAACTCCTCATTAATATCACCTTCCACACAATCATATTCTCTTCTACTATCCACTACAAAAAAAAACCTTAGCGTTTACTATTTTATCTTTCGACTTTCTTTCTATACACTCTCCGTCGTTCCCAGTATTAAAATACTCTTGTTCACCTATTCTTGCATTCCAGTCACCCATTATCACTATCATGGCAAATTTCTCTCTCACCCTGCCCATCTCTTCACTTACCCCCACCCCCCCCTCAAATACTCATTCCATTTCTTATTTACGTACACTGTTATTATTAACCACTTTGCCCCATCTATTTTTATCCCTCTACCTAGCATTCCCTCTTTTCTGAACCCATTAACCTCCATTTCCTCTATGTCTTCTCTTAACCCCATAAATTATCCCACCACTCGCTCGTCCATTTACATATCTTTCACTTCTTTCATAGTTTACTATATACTACATAAAACTGGGGTTAATTTATATACTTTTGATCATCACAATTATGAATGGATTCACCATTGCACAAAATTAGAGAAACCAATTATCCTATTATTGCCAAAAATGTAATGGACCGCTTGTTGAATCGTAGAGTGATGCTTTTTTCATTACACTCTCATAAGAGGTTTCTACAACTTAGTCCAATAGAGCTTAAGCATAAGAAAGAAAGGTGCGTAATTATTAAATCATCCTCGTATTAATATATGAAAGATAAAAACTTACGTTATGAATTATAAATAAAGAAGTGTATAAAATTCTGTACATAAAATTAATAATTCTAGAGTTAATTGCTAAAATAATATGATAATACAATATATACCATTGCGAACAGCCGAAGCATGCGCGAATACACCTTGCTGTTTCGGATATCTCGAATCATTTGATTTGCCCAAAATCTCCGGATTCACCCACGTATGACATCCCAAATGATACAAATACATTTGATTATCGTAACAGATCTCTTCCTTATTATGTCTATGAGAATATCCACCGAATATAATCAAATAATTACCCAAAATATTCGCGGTATGAAAGGCACGTTCGCGTGGCACAAATCCATCGCGTAGATATTCGCGCGTATAATGAATTTCCGACCAATGTCGATTCTCGATTTGATAAACGTACATACGGTCGGATAATTTCGAAAATCGAGCCACACCCGCTACTATACCACCGTAAACGATTAAGGAATTTGTACCATGATGATATGCCGTTGTATGAGCAACAACACGAATATCTAATTCTTTTCCACCTTTTGGTCTAATTTCTATCCAATTTTCACTACGATCATCTTCTAAATCGATGCTATAGAGTTTTGAGGAAAATTCGCCATCTTCAGTACTTCCTCCAAATAGATAGATCGTATTACCAGCTTTGGTTAACGTATGTCTTGTTAACCGAGGTGGATGATATTTTGAATGAACAGCTCGTTCCTCCCATTGCACCGCTGAAACATCAAAAACCCATAAATCATTAGCTAAACTTCCATTGTCTAATTTTCCCCCATACATAGCGAAGCCAAAATCGATTTCACACGCCGCATGTCCATATCGACCAGATGGTACATCATCTGAGTCAGATTTCATAGAATGCCGTTGCGTACGCTTGGAAAATGTTGAATTTTCACTGGCTGCATATAAAATATTTCTAAAAAATGACGATTGAGAATTCAATCCCCATTTCTTCTCCCATTTTCGTCCAGCTTGTTCAATAAGTTTCGGTACAGTAGCTGGATCTACAGTACTAAATAAATTGTGATTGGGTAAAAGTTTACCCTTTTCATCAGTCCAAGTATTATTTCTGAAATTGTAGACTTCTAAAGAGTCCAAAACATGATTGAGATTATATCCTCCAAAAACATAGAGAGCATCAGAAGATCTAACATATACGGACGTGTGTGCAGCACGAGGACTTAATCCTCCTTCTGAATGCGATAACCAATGCCACTGGTTAGCCACTGTATCATTATGTTCACTTAAACTACACGATTGGCCGGAATAACCTGGATAACACATGCAGTGTCCTTCAAAGCATCGCCCACGCTTTTCTCTATACCCGCAATCTTCAGGGCATAACCGTTTCGAACAATCTTTACCGCCCCAATCACTTTCACACACGCATCGATTATTAAAACACACCCCATGATTGGTACAATTATTTGGACAGTTTGTTATAGAGTATTCAGCTTTGAAACCTTTTAACACATAATTAGTATCACTATATAATAGTATCAACATATAACCTGAAGATGCAATTATTTGTTGTGGTTCAGTTTTTCCGCTAAAACTACCTAGAAGTGGCGAACGGAAGGAATCACCATCATAAACAAATACATAATCATAAGAACATTCTGTTCCCATACTTCTAAAACTTAATGTGATAAATTTATTTGTTCCATTGGCTTTAATAAGCCACTCGCAATGGCTATCTTGGGTGTAGTTTGAGCCCGCGGGTCCATCTGTAATTACACCCCATGATTCTACAAATACTTTGCGAGTTTTATCACATGGTACTAAATCAACGGATGCATTTCCAACAAAAATGAATAAACAAATAATAATTCCTGATATTGAATAATTAATCAATTCAAATTTCATCCTTCACTTTTGAACATATTTTAAATTAGTATTTATAAATATTCTACAAATTCCAAGTGCCATATTGGAATATTTCACAAATAAATCACATGTCTACTTTTATTGAATAATGTTTCACTTATTACAATATAATCACTGACATTAATTAGATACTAATCACTAATATAAATATTGTCATTTCGCTCTGTTTGGGTTGTCATTTCTGAAGTGACATTGACATATACGTAAGTACGAATAGTCAACAAAAACATTACAAATAAAATACATAAATAAATTAAGAAATTGTTCTAAATAATTTACGGTTGAAACTTTTAAATAGATCATTTTATCAATAGAATTAAATTTCATAAATTAATTTGTTTGTACTTTGAGCAGGTTAGAATAATCAATATATATTTTCTACAGCATGTTTAGTTAAACATGACTGTCTGACTACCATAAAAAATGTTTCAAATGTTTTTTCTAAAATTAATTATTTTAAATTTGTTCTTTATTTCTTTAAATTTCTACTAAAAATATTTTGTATTATCTAGCACTTAAACTTTAAATTATTTGTCACTTTTAATTATGTACTTTATCGTTGCTGTTAACTGTCAAGAAGAATCAAAATTTGTTAAATAAATAAATAGTACTTATATGTCAACTACACGTTGTATCAATTGTCAAGTGCAAATATTTTATCAACTGCACACAATGGAGTGTTTGCAGCATTTATATGAAAAACTATTTGTACAAACGATGCGAACAAGAAATTAAAAACGATAGACAAAATTTAAACAGAAAGTTTTGATCATATGTCATAGCTATCACAGACCAATGAAAGGAAGTACCTGACGCTCCGGATGTATTGAGGACATGAAGGCATATAACCTACAAGAACATATCACGAATTTCTGGCCGGCTGACTAGGCTGCTAGCTGATTTCGTTTACATTGAACTATATACTACATAACTGGAATGGATGCCTAGTAACATAGTTTTGCGACCAAGAATTTTATGCAAATTCACCCTGCGTGAAGCTACATTTATTGAAGTTCGAGACGTAATCATTGAAATGAAGAGAAACAAGAGCAGCGATGTATATGGTTTCAGTACTGATCTATTAAAAGCTATAGTAAATGATATCTATATCCCTCTGACGAAAATAATAAATATTTGTATAAGATACAGTACGTATCCTGATGATTTTAAATTGGCTTATGTTATACTGAGGTTGTTCGAGTGTACCAGGAAATTTCCGGCCTATCTCGATCATACCGACTCTTTCAAGAGTATTCGAGATTTACGAGAAAAAACAGCTATATGCATATTTTGAAACAAACAATCTCTAATAACTCGCAATTCGGGTTCGGTAAAGGTAAATCCATAGTCCAAGCAATCCTCCGAATAGCGGATATAGTTGATGTGTTCAACTCTCGAGAATTTACATCTGCCATTTTCTGCGACTTGTCAAAGGCGTTTGACTGTATATCACATAAACTACTAGCCAAAAACCTCGAGGCTTATGATTGTGTTCAAAAATTTGTGGCGCTTATGGTCTCATATTTGTCGGATCGCAGTCAGGTGCTGGGATGGAATGGTGAGGTATTCGGTACTCAAAGGGTATCGCATGGTGTGCCTTAGGAGTCAATTCTTGAACTACTATTGTTCAAATCTACATAATCGACTTTGAGGAGTATCTACACACATAGGCATAACGCGCATCAATTTTGCTGATGGCACAACCATATTCAGGAATTGTGTGAGTCTGAAGGAGGCCAGGGAATTTCAGACACGATCCAAAATTATTGTCCAAAATTGGTTTACGACAAATAATGCAAACGTGCTAAGCAAAATAAAATTCAGGGGTATATACCTTGACCACCACATGACTTGGAATTCACGAGCTGAACATCTGTCAAAGAAACTAGCTACATCCCTGTTCTTACTCAGGATGTTAAAAAACAACGTGCACTTGGACGTAATGAAAATAGCCTATTGAATCCTGATCTGGAGACACTCATCACAGGGCTTGGACCTCTACAGATTGCAAAGAAATGCTCTGCGGATGGTTACAGGGATGACTGTAAACCCAGATTGAAGAAGTTGGATATTATGACTCTACCTGGAATGTTCATATACGAATGTTCAAAAT
>WYDF02294094.1:0-16054 GCA_009867245.2 Adranes taylori | reverse complement strand
TACCTGTTTATATCCGACATTATCTTCACTAAATTTCAGTAGCAAAATAATAACAGAATGAGTTTGAGTACTATAATAATTATATAAAAGGGCTTTCATGTCTTTTTGATTAGTTTATCTTATAAAAATATTGTAATCTTTATAGGATTATAGAAAATTTGTAACCTATAAGCTATCAATTACATTTTACGGATGGATAAATGGTTTCAGCTTCTAGCTTTTAGTAACTACCTGCTATAACGCCATTTTGTGTAGATAATACTTCCGGTAAGATCTTGTCTTTTGCAATTTGTTTATACTACTTCTGGTGCAAAGTTTATTAAAAGCTTAAATTTTAAATTTAGAAGTCTGGAGTATTTATTTCTTAGAAAATATTTAAACCTTACGCAGTAAGGACTTAATAACAGACTTCAAAGCGTTTATACCAATGTTACGTGTTTTAATTCAAAAACCAGTAAGCTGGTAAGAATAAGCTATCAGTCTGATATAATTTTTATTTTTGCAGAAATATATTAATTTGGTAAATTTTTTTAAGTGCTATTATGAATTTGGTGGGAAACTATGTATTCAATATTAACTTTAAGCAAGTTATTCATACTTATGTATTGTAATTATATTCTTCTGACCTTAATTAACTTGTGTAATCATTGTATCTCACATATTTATGTTTGTCGAAATTGGTTTGGATAAACTTTGTGATGTTGGGAGATTGCATTTCGGGACCAGGAGGGTCTTAAAGATAGCTTCTGGACTGATTATAATATTCATTCTAACGACCACATTTGGATTTACGCTAGCGTTTTTTTAGCTTATTCTACTTAATGAATCTCTTATTTTAATCATATTTTTCATGCATCGTGAAGTTTCTTATAGTTAGAAGGATATACTTTTATATCTTTAAACCTTGTTATATGCAAGGTTTAATTGTCGTAATTGACAAAATCTGCTTTTTGGATAATTTTTTGCGAATTAATAAAATTGTCCAGTCGGCATCGTCAAAAATGGAGAATAGTTATGTTATTTGGTTTTGTATTTGAAATAAGTACATTTAGCTTTTTACTTCATACTATTATTTATTTCTGTACCTATATTGCTATTGTCTAATGAGATATTCCTCAAAGTTATTTGCTATGTAAATGTTTTGATATGAATGTGATGCCTTTCTTTGACATGGTTAATGAATATTTTTCTATTATACTAGTGTTCTGTATTCATGTTTATTCATTAAAATAGAATAATCACAGTTTCTTTTGATGCAGGTCATGTCTGTCGTTACCAGATCACAGTCTCCATATACCGGTAAGAAGTCACTTAAAAATAAACATATTCAACTAGAATATACCAAATCAAAGATTTTATTAAAACGATCTCCACCTGTAAAGAAAACTGTGTCAACAAATTTGCAAAGGAATCTACCTAATCAATCTCGGATGTCTGTCACTAAATCGGATGTAAAGTTAACCCAATCTAGTGTGAGTCAGCGTAGTAAGAATATCAAGAAAGGTATAAACAACTAAAACACGTTTTTCATAAAAAAAATATGCAAAGAAAGCCTTTATTTCGTTATAGATGGAAAGTCACCTACGAAATTGTTGCCCAAGCAAATAAAACGAAAAACTGTAACCCCACCTGCTGATCTTGAAACCGGAACTTCAACATATTGTGGCTTTTGTAATGAATATGTAAATATTAGACTGCTGAAACATCTTCAATACAAACATAAGACTGAACCGATTGTTGCAGAATTGTTTGAGCTATCAATAGGTAATTATTATGTACTTGAACTACGTAAAAAGATTTTTTGAATACATTTTTTACAACTATTATGCATACCAGTAGTGGAACAAGTACACACTACAGTATAATTTATTTGAGGTAAGTATATTTATTTTCTTAAATTTATATTAGTTACGTTAGCGTCTCTATTGTCTACTGACCTGAAAACTTGAGCCAGTTTTTTTCGTCAGTGAGCGCTGTTTTTTTTTCAAAATTCAGAATTTTGTTAAAGAATTCGCAACAATGCATTTTTACTATTATAAATAAATTTTATTACAATATCCAAAACATTTTTTCTAATCTTCTAGTGTTAGCTTTTTATTTATAGTAAAACGAAAATTCTGTATATGCAGTAATTATTTTTGTTTTGATTATTCAAATATTCAGATCATAACAGTACATTTACGGATCATTACCTACGCACTATTTTTTTTCAAGTTCAGACATTCCGAATAATCCCTATACTTTTTATAAACTACTTTATCGCTGTGTGCTTTCAAAAACATTGATATATTTGATGATTGTCAAATTTAAATTTGTAAACATGTAGGTTAACGTGTAAAACGAACTTAGCTTGAAAGTATGCTGAGCGGGAAGAGAACAACCTTTGCACTAATGGAATGTACATGATTCTATTTTAATATAAATGTCTTAAAGTAAATTTACAAGGTATGTAATTTTCTTCAGAATCTACAATATCCATTCGACATAAATAAAACTTAATGATCATTTTTAAAGAACTGTGTGTTTTGATTAGTTTTATTTTCAGTTATCCAAACAAATTAATTGTTGGGAATTACGTTCTCAGCACGATGCTCTTTAACCTCATAATGCGCAGAATAATACGACATGTGCGCAGAGCTAATCATGGATATCGGATGGAAAATGAAGGTCACAAAAGTTTATGGTACTTAAACGACCGGAAGTAGTACGGTCACTGAATATGGCTTGCAATAACTAATTTAGGCATCTAGGAGGCTTAGCTTGGAATTGTCGTTGATTAACAAAGCAACATTAGAGAACCAAGCCAATTAAGCTAAACAACAAAATATTTGATCAGGTGCCCGGATTCAAATACTTGATATATTGAGGAAAATATTTCACCCTATGGGGACTAGAGATACTTTGGAAGCCAGGTTCACAAAGCAACAAAATAACTTGCACCTGAGTAGAAACAAATAGAAAAATATTGTTTTCGACTACAAGCAAACTTAGAAAATACAATACCTACATTAGTATAGGTTTATTAAAATAAATAATTACTGCAATTAATTATAAACAATGATTGAATTACACAAATATTAATTCCATAGGTATATTACAATTAAAAATCTCGAATAAAACACTATCGGCTATATAATTCATAGTGGAAAAAGGGTTCGAACATCGCTGGCTAATCTCTTCACTAACTTGTTGGGGAAAATAAATTGTAGCCCCTCTTCAAATGGAGCAAAATCATCGCAATTTTAAAGCCTAATAAGCCAAGTGATCAAGCTGAAAGCCATAGACCGACATTGCTTTTCTCAGTAACAGTCAAGCTTCTCGAGAAGATGATTCACAATTTCGCTAATAGAGAAACTTGTCCTGAAACACTGACAGGTTTCATAATAGGTAGAAGGTATACAAATCAGGTCCAGAGTTTAACGAATTTCATTGAAAAATATTCTAAAGAAACTTAAATACCAGAGTAGTGTTCATACACTTGACTTACACATACGATACCGTTTGCATACTGATACGACCAGCATAAATTGAGAGTTTTTATATGCAGATGAAAAAGTTTGCGATTACCAATGATAGACTTTTATGCAATTATTCGGGGTCTTCACCGATCACTTAACACACTTTTAACAAATATTACAGAGAGTGGCGACTAATATCACTTTACTATACAAATCAGATCCATAGTTTAACGATTTTCATTGAAAAAGATCTAAAAAAACTGAAATACCAGAGTAATGTTCGCAGACTTGACTTACGCATACGTTTGGATATGGATTCGACCTCCATTAATAGAAAGTTTTATATGCAGATGCCAAAGCGTGCGATCACCAATGATAGACTTTTGAGCAATTATTTGTGGTCTTGATCGATGACTTAACACACTTATCAAATATTACAGAAAGTGGCTACTAATATAAAGCAAATCCAAAACGGTCGTTTCATGTTTTTATTTCAACACAAACATTGTATCACGATTCAAAACCAACATACTTGGATACAGCATTTCTCAGAACGTATAACTAAAACCTTACTAGTTTACATGCAAAGCTTTACCTGCACAATTGGTGAATGACTAGGAACAACACCTTAGCTTTTGTGTACTCTCATGAACACTGTTGACCAGCATGACTATTCAGGTACCGCTTACATGAAGCAAACTCAATTAAGCCGGACGATGCAGGCTACGAGTGGTACAGTGATTCCGACTACATGACTTCCGGCACTTATGACATTTTACCAACTTGACTTTAAAAAAGAGAATACTAGAAAATTGTTCAAGACGACAGCTTGTCGATCCATCGCTTACTCATCCAATGATCAAGTATTATATGACTTTTCTTACAATCATGTATTGTAACTTGTGATAAAAGGGATGATTTCCTTAATACTAATAGATTTATTTCTCTTGAATTATTACCTTTTTGAAGGATTGTGCTCTTTCCATTAGGATTTCCCATGAAGATTTAAATTATTGTTTTTTTTTGCAGATAAAAGCACACGCTTGCGCTTGCTGAAAGACATCAAATTTCTGTGCAAGGAGAATTCGATTGCGAATATATCGGTACAACTTCCAAATAATTTAGTAAGTAGTACCGAGACATGTTTTAAAACGGAAATTAAAAGAATTCAAAAATGTCCGTTTTGTAAGGAATATTTTGTGACCGGATTATCTACACGACATATAGAGGAGTGTACTAAGATACACATAATTGCTTCTACGGCGTTAAAAAGTGTTCTGAATCTATTTTCTATTGAAGATGAAACAGCAGAGATTGTCAATAATGATAAATACATTTTACTTTTTGGAAATTTTTTATGTAATCAGAATATCTCGAAGTCCAGAGCATCTGGAAATCTACGTTCCAATAGCCTGGAAATTAAAATTAAACTATCTTTATTAGGACAATTTATAATACATATGAGGCAACTTTATCCTGAAATCAATTTGATACTCCAAGCTTTGAATCCGAATTATTTTAATACAACATTAGATGTCATGGAAAAGTTGTACAATAGTTCGCCTATGATCAAAGAATGCAACATTAATTTAGTAACACTTTTAAAATCAGTGACTGAAGTAATATCTAACTCTTCTGTTCCCGAAATTAAAGAAGCGGAAAGGAGTCATTTAAAGCTTTATTTATTTAAACTAGATACAAAATTATGGGAAAATTGCATTCCCAATGAAGTACTGGAAAATACTAGTACCAAATATGATGATGAGGAGTTTGTAGCAATCAATTCTAGTATTGTGCAAGGTAAGTCCATATTTTTTTTCTATACTAATATTTTTTTAATGCAGCAATAAACTGTTTTGTACTTGCGCTTTTCGATTGCATTTGTTACATACTGTACCATAATAACCTAATTCCTATTGAATTTCCAATACACTTAATCTTCTGCTACTATTCTTATTACCATTATCTTAAGATGGTCCCTCCCTCTCCCGTTACTGTCAGCATGTGTTTCAAATAGTTAGACTTCTTTACACACTAATTTCTCCCCATTCAACCAAAGTATACTATAAATGTTAAAAAAATCGTGCTAATTTGACATTTTTATTTTTTATGAGTTCCTTGGTTTATTGATAATGATTTCAATTGTATGTTATTGTCATTATGTAATATTATTCATGTAATATTATCATGTAATACTAGCATCATGTAATATTATTGTTACTGTTACCGGTAAGATAATAATATGTAATAATGACTGTAACAATAACTATAAAATAATTTAAATCATAACCAGTAGACCAAGGAAAGTGATTTCTAACAAATTTAAATTGTTAAATTCCGTTTAGTGGAACCATAGTAATTGATATTTAAGCAAAATACATTTATACATATTTTTGGTATCTCTGGATAGTTAAAGGAAATCCGTCCCTGATTTTACTGATTTACTGAGTAGAGTAATTTACTCTACTCTTTTAACCCGTGTTGAAAACTGCAGTCTTCTATTTAATATTTTTGAGAGAAAACGAGTTCTAAAAATAGAGAAGAAACAAGGATCTTTAGCATGTATCTTAGTTATTAGATTGGTTGGAATTTCTAATGGAGAAAAGTTGTATCCAACAAAATCATCTTTGTAAAATTGGGTTAAACAGAACCGGAGTCAAATGGGCTTCGTGGTACATTCTTCAACTTAGTAGACTTTTGCTTTTCTGCAGTCTTATTTTACTTTACTATTATAGTGTCTACTTACTTCTGTTATTGCCGTTTCTGTCTCATTGTTTTTTTCATTTGATTCAAATTCAACAGTTTCGTATGTTAATTAGAAAATATTGAATTAGTGTTTGACTATGATTCGAAATTCTGCTTGAAATATTTATTCTATTTGTTAAATTGTATTTTTTCATTACGTGAATGAGCTCTTTTTCGATAGTCATTTTCATTCAGATTGATAATAAAAGGTCCGTAGAGAATATATATTTTTTTATTCTTATATTTTTCTATAACAGTCTTTCAAGATTTTGTATAGAATATTACATCTGGTGTCCTATATACTATAAATATATTTATTTTCTGTTTATCAAAAGTTTTCAGCGGAAAGTTTGAAATAAGTTTTCATTGAAATTCAAATAATGACAATATTTTTCTTTTTTTTTTGTTTATTTGCCAAGCCTTGTATGGTTAGATGAATGATTTTAAGTTTTGTTATGTGTTCTGTTTGTAATGTAATATAGAAATGAAGTAATAACATAAAAAGAATACAACAAAATTAATAGCCACGTTTTATAATAACTCTTAATTATTTATATTTCATACTTTTTGCAGAGAAAACTATGATGAATACTCAGGCTGCTGATTCAACTAGTCACAGGCAATGTTTTCAAACTGCAACTAGACGACAAAAGACTGAAACTTCCGAATCCATTGATAATTATTTAGAATATATGAAACGAACGAAAGTAGTGCTAAATAAGCTCGATGTAGATCAGATTTTGAAAATTGAATCAGAAGCTGAACAGAATGATATAGACCAAACTGATAATAACGCTAAAAGGCTTAAGAAGTTTAAAGATTTTTTGATATGGAAGACACAGAAGACAAATAAATTCTTTAAAAATAAAGCTCAAGAAAGTATTGGTAACATAGCCGATACGAAAACTAGAAGAATAGGGCGTTCAATGCCGTCGAAACCTAAAATATTATCCAAAAATAAAAAGATTAAAAACCAACCATTGGATGTTTATGAATTTATTGATGATGATAATCCTATTGAAACGCCAAGTAAAACTGCATCTTCGAAAAAAATTAAATGTTCTAAAAATCTAGACAAACGTAGGCCAGCTATTAAGTTATCTAAAGATTCAGTAAATAAAATTATAGAGCATGTTAGTCAAAATTCATCAAATAGAGCGTTTCAACGTAAACAAACCTTAAAATTAAAATCAAAAACAGTTAATAAAAATCTGAACTCTAAAATATCTGAATTAAAATTTAAATCAAAAACAGTTAACAAAAATCTGAAAAGGAGATTCAAATCCAGTGAACAACCAAAAATTGAAAATAATTCGGATGAGAATATTTCCGACATAAGTAATAAAGTTACTTCGAAGTCAGTGGATATTACTGATTCATCTGAATTAAATATTAATATCCCAACTGATGAATTAACGAGTGTTACAGTAGAAAACTTAGTAAAATTTAGCAATAAAGAAACGAAAATATCAGGTACTATTTTGGAAGTTGAAGAAAAAATGAAAAAAGATATAAATGATATTACGAATACGTCCCAAAATATTGAGAATATTGTTGCCGGAAAAGAAGGCATTATTGAAATGAATGCTAACAACTTCCTGCCAACTGAACTTATTAAGCTTGATAATGAAGCGGTACATAATATTCATAATTCAGATCAATTTTGCAGCGATAAAAGCCAAAATGATAGTGACATTCATTCTGATGCAATTAATTCCGTATTACGTAACGTAAATGATGTTACAAATATCTGTAAATCTGGAACAAGTGTAGAATTAATAAATAACAACGTACAACAGGATAATAATATTAATGAAATAGATGAAACAGAAAATGTAGATAAGGAAGAAGTAATTCAATCAAATACAAGTAATACGCATCATTTCGAGAAGGACATAACAAGTAATGACATTGAAAGATATGTTAATGGAAATATGCAAGCGAATGTTTCAGAAACTGATGAAAAGAAAACTGAATCTAAAACTATTCTGTCCGTGTATGATTTAAATTTTGAACCAGACAATATGCGAATTATACCGCTGCCAAAAACAGATGAGGACAAAGTTATACATACACAAGATGAATGCATTTCTAATAATGGAAAAGAATTAGGCAGTAACTTACCTAAAAGTGCAAGTACAGAGATTGTAAAGAATGTGCCACACGTGGCCAACCAATTTGATAATGAAATTGAAGGAAAAGAACTTGAAGTAGATATTACTGAAACACATCAAGGAGTCAACGATAAAGTTGCTAATTGCAATTTAGAACTATATCAGCGACGAAAAAAATCACAAGTGGCTAAGCAATCGGATAAAGTTGCTACGAATGTAACTGAAAGAAAAGAGAGCGAACCAGAAATTCTAACTGAAACTTTCGAACGAATGAATAATAAAATTACTAATAGCAGTTTAGAATTAAATCCGCGAGATATTCTAGATGAAGTGTCAGAAGCGGCCAAACAGTCTAATAATAGCTTACAATTTGTTACAGAAAAGATACAAGGTACTACTGATGTAGATCATATTATTGAACAATATCTAGAAAGCAATAATGAAGAGAAACAGCGAGGAAGAGGTTCTGATGATAATGGCGGGCATATGAATGCACAAGATGAACTGAATGAAAATATTTCATTGAATCTCAAATCACAACATGATGTAGATGTATTGTATCTGGATAAGAATATCTCAGTTGTTGACAAAAAAGAATTGCAAAAATTTTCTCCTAACATTCTTTCAACTGACAGTAGTGAACCCAATCTAGAGAAGTTAGGTAGTAATTATCTTGAAAACACCAATAGTCAATTTGAAGATTTATGTATTGATAACATCACGAATAGGTCAGAAAATGAACAGAGTAAGAATGATCAAAAAGAATTAGAATATGTTAGTAAAAATATTCTGAAGACTTTTTCTTCTATTGAAAGTGGAAACTTATTAGTTTTGGAAACAAATAAAGATATGGAACAAACAAATCAGAGAAATGCAACTTACAGTCTGAGTAAGATCGATGGAAAAGTGGTTGAACGTATGCATGATAAAGACTGTTCTAATGCCTTTATTAATATTAATGTGGCCCGGACGAATAAACAATTAGAAGAATTATATGATAAATTTGGTACGCGGGAAGAAAACTTAGTAAAGAATATGTCAGATGAAAATGTTTCTGACGATTTGAATTCTCTTGTTAACGAAGAGCGTGTATCTGAGAATATTCTAGGTGACTTTTCCTCGACTTCAAAAAATACTAATATTGTGGAATCAAGTAAACAATTAGATGGTACAGAAAAAGACAATGTTAGTATTTTGATTGATAACTCTTCAGAAAAGAGTGGAGAAACAGATTTGGATGGTCCAAAGTCAATAACCAATGAATTTGATACAAAATTGGAACAATTGCCTAAAAATATTTTAATAAATAATTCTGACTTAATCCGAACGGGCAATGATCTAGAAATACATAAAAACAGTGAGAAGGAAAATATGGACAATATTCGTATTTCAGATCTAAATGTATTAGATAAAAACAAGGATACTCTAGATGAAATTGTTACTAACGTTTCATATACTCAAGAAAAGGTTAGTGAAGTTAATGGTATTAGAACGATAGTTACGGATAAGCCAGAACATAATTGCGTGGTTGCCTCGAATCTTCAAACAATCTTGGGGTCAATGGATATCAGTGACATGACTGCCGGAAAAATAAGGAACGAATTAAGGGAAACCGATATGAGTTCACAAGACTTATCAGCGAGATTTACAATCAGAGAAATGAACTCAGTGAACAATGAAAATATATTTCTTTCGACTTCAGTTAATGTAGTCACAGTACAAAACACTTCAATAGAAAACTCGAGTGAAAATTTTTCCCAAGAAGATAATCTGGCATTGGCATGTAATAGTGAAAACAATTTAATGATGCCTAATTTGACCACGGAACATGATTCTCAAAAAAAGACTGTAGCCTTACAATCATTGAAATCTACTGAATTTGATAACGAGTTGCAAACTCTTAAATCTGCTAGTGGTACCTACGTAACAGAGTCAGTTACAGATTATGAAACTACAGTACAAACCATTAACCATGCTAGAGATAACATAAAGGACAAAGACGAATTGTTAAATATAGAACGTCCTATTGCTAGTAATGAATTATTGAAAAATGACTCAAATGACGATGAATCTAGTAATATAAGAGATATAAAATTAGATGAAAACTTAAGTGAAACCTCTGTTAGTAGTATAAATATTGAAGTGGATGATAGTGTAGATGTTATTAAAAGTCCAATTAGATTAGAAAGGCGTGTGTTGGAAAAGGAGAACCTGCAAACTGTTCGATCTGATACGTGGTGTGATGATTCTAGAAGTAGTGATAAAGATAAGGAAATTAGTGTAGCACAAGTAGAATTACAAGTGGATAAATCTAATATTGACATAATTACATCTGAATATGTAGGAGTAACTAGTGTGCGATGTGACTTGAATAAACTTAATACTTCGGTCAAGCGTACTGCAAATAAAGTAAATAGTTGTATACAAGAGCGTAATCACGAAACAGATAGAGTTTTCCGGCCGGTTATTGGATTATCTGATAGCATAGACGAAGAGAATTTAGAGACTTTAAATTGGAATTTTTTTTTGCTCGATGAATGCCCCGTAAAAAAATTGCTACATAGCACACCAGTAAAAAATAACTTCTCTACGTTTGAATTAAGCGATGCATTTAAACCGAATAATACGGTGGATTATTCTAATCGAGAAAAATCAACACTCAAAACAGCTGAAATTAATAGTTTGGGCAATGACATGCAGTTACATGGTTCTATGACTTCAAAGACATCAAATCTTGCTGCTGAAAATAATTCATTGGAAGAATACAATTCATCTCAAGAAGAAAGTTGTATTGTTGATGAATCAGCGAATATATCGAAACAATATGATGAGAATAATGAAGATTCCCAAAGAATCGTGCAATCGTTACATAACAAATCAAGTGAAAATATGTCAAAAGTTAAAAATTTGTATGTAACGAAAACTCCGAGGAATGAATTTAATGAAAATGATTCTGAGAAATTTTTTGGTTTCCATACTGATGAAGCTGAAATTTCTGATTCTAAGCACAAATCCTGCAAGAAATATATTGAAGATGAGAGACGAGACATTAATATTACTAAGGAACTTATTACGAATGCAACTGGTACCCAACGAAAGTTACGACGTAGACAAAATAAACAATGTTATGTAACTCTTAATTCACGAGGACATCAAAGTCCAGCAGATGGGAGGTGGAAAGAGAATAGATTAAAACCGAAAACTAATAATTTAAGAAAGCAGCCGGCAAAGAAAAGAAATAAGCCTCAGAGCGTTTCTGGCATGGGCTCTGAAAAGGATTCAGATATTGATGAAGCATATACAAGTTCTAGAAAACATGTAAATATGGATAACAATGCTGTTTTTGATCGTTTATATGCAGAATATAAAGAGGATATTACAAAAACACAAATTAAAGATGTCTTAAATGTATTAAAAAAGGGTAAAGGCGAAGATTCTATTGAAAAGAAAAAGAATTCACCGTCTGCGTTTCAGCCCGATATATCGATAAAAATAGAACCGCCAGACATTGAAGAAGATGAGAATAATGAAGGTTATTCTATAATTCATTTTAAAAATGATAATGAAAATGATCTTTTAATGCCTTATTCGGAAGTTCGAACCGATACATTGGACCCCTGGGATCAGAGTGTCGATGATGCATTTAGTAACTCTGACCGAGAAGACGGTGCGGAAGATGATATTGAAAGTTCTGAAGATGACTCATCAACGACTGAAGGTAAATAGATTTGTAATATAGTACATTTTATTTGAAACGCAGATGTATATTTTTATATCTTTGCTAGGACTACAGCGTTACTACATCTACAGTTATACTGTTTTCGAGGTCACAGTTTTTGAGTTTGGTAGTATTTTTGATTAAAACTATTTGTAGAAAAATGAAGACTGGACATATGTGTAAGTGTCAAAAAATCCATTTAATAATAATTTGTATTATACGTGAGCTTCCAAGCCCAGCAACAATTGTTGACATGTTTGACAAGAGAAATTTTACCACATGTGTCTGCATTTTGATTAAAAATTTTTTAAACTTTAACGTTTTATATAAGTATTTGGGTACTTCATAAAATGTTAAATACTTACATAAAATGTTAAAGTTTAAAAATTTTTAAATCAGCATGCAGATACAGGAGATAAAATTTCTCTTGCTCTTATCAAATTATATATTTGAACATCAATTTATAGTTCTGTTGAAGTAGTAATCGTTTCCACGAAACATGTGAACTTGATTTTGCTGGGCTTGGAACTACACGTATAATATAAATTATTATTAAATGGAGTTTTTAGAACACTAGTCTTTCATTACATAAATACATACACTTTAAATTAACTGCATCAATATTATACTCTTTTGTTCTACAAAATAATGTATTACACATACTACAATAACTAACGGTTTGTGAATTTTTCTAAATAGTAAAACTGATACTGTTAAGATTTATTTAAATCGTGACTAAAAAATAAACATCCACTCAATTAAATGGTGCATATTCAAAGGCTAAAATACCTCCTTGAAAGAGCATAGCCATCATAATTTACTTACGACGTTTCAATAATATTCATATTTAGTTAGTTTATAGTAAATGAGAATTTATTACGTTAATTATTATTATTTGATCAAGTAAAATCAGAATTACTTAAAGGGTTTGATTTACTCAATCATTTGTTCATTATCAAAGAAAATTAATACTCACATTGTACAACAGCCGTAGTATTCACAATAAAAACGAATGAGAAAAATAAGCGTACATAAAAATAAACTTTTAGACTGAATTTGTCAACTTCTAAGAATATTCTGAGCAATAAAGAGCGTATCCTCATCGTGAATAAACTTCGAGAAGAAAATTTGTTGTGTCTCACTTCTGTTTATTTAAAAGTCTATGACTCAAATTATTTTTTTAATTATCACTTGAATATAGGTTATAGAAGTAAAAAAACATATTCAAGTAGAACCTACTTTTTTGTCTCTTTGCCACCAATTTCTTCTTCGTCGCGGTGTTTTTTTCTCCCGCGGACGCCTACAAGATGCAAGCAACGTGCTGTAATTATTTTGATTGTGTCTAATAAATCGCAATTCCCTTAGAGTATCCATTTTAGAACTATTTAAAGATCTTTACATTAGAATCCCAAGAAGTGGACACGTCTAATATCTTTTATGGCGTTACATGATTAAATTTCAAAACATACGTACACGATATAATGTTGCTTAAATAGTGATAAATGTGTATTGTAGATTTAGAAAATGGAGAGATCCAAGTGCTTGATTATCAATTGGATTCGCAATCTGGAATGTGTCTTACTTCTGGCGATCGTAGTGAGAATCTTTTAGACATGTTACAGAGATCATTAGATTCTGATTCAAATACTGGTAAGTAGTCACATTAGCCATTTTTGAATTAATTTAACTAAAACTAATATTATTAAGTAATTTAACTATTTAATAAATGGATTATGTGCATCCATTCACATAATCCATGTGAATGGATTATGGAGCTGATAAGGATTGGATGGTAAAAAGTTGGAAGTATCGAATCTATTTAAACTTAAATTCCATTTCGTTATAAATATTGTTGGTGGTTATATGGAGGGTAAAACTCCCCGTATCCATATAACACAATTTAACATTGTTACCATATGTAGGTTTTAAATAGTTATAGAAAAAGTCGTACATGAGCCATTTTGACAAGTCAAGTACAGCGAACCCAACATAGATAGGTTTATCGTAGACGAATTTGAGACGTAAGTGGATAGCCGAAAGGGTTTCCGAAAATATAGATATGTTGCGGAAATTCATCTTTGCAATCAAACTGCAAGCTCCGACTCGATGTCCTTGATCCTCCCAACTAGTAACAAGTCAGATATCCTGTCGCTTCTCCACATTCTAGATACTATTACCATACAGGGCGTTGTTAAGTAATTTATAAAAATCTGTCTCAAAATCAGAGGTCGCAGCCTGTCGCATCGATATATTGAGAGTGATATAGGGTTCCAGCCAGTTGGACTGTTTACATTTTAAGATTCTGTGAATCTTTGAAATTTTGAGACCATATTCCACAGCCTGTTGCAATCTGTGGTAATGTACCACATAATTGCTTTTATTCATCAAATTGTGGATAAATTTTGTTTGTTTGAATTTTAATATACGGGGAACCATAGTTTCTGCAAGGAATGGCAGATCATTATGGTCGTCGTGCAAGAAGTGGGAATATTCAACGTCAACTTCCAGTATATAACCTATGCTGGATTCCGAAGCTATACCTGACAAATATAATGTTCAATGTCGTGTTAAAAAATCAAGATCACCATATGGCAACCGTTGAGATAAAGACCAACCATACAGATTATTGGCATCCCAATATGCCAAATAGGATGTAGGTTCACATGGATTGTATGGATAGTCAAGATGTGTGATGAGCGGATTGCTCGTGCATGTCTAAGAATACAGTTCGATATGCCCCCACGAATTGCACGTTTGATAAAGTGAAGCATATCGACACCTGTCAGGAGTTCTAATTTGATTTTAGTCATTTTAAAGCAGCCGAAAAAGATAAACCAGGGGCAGTAGAGTACTACGCTGGATCTAATCCGTATGCATTATAGCATACAGATTTAAAATTTCGTCCGCTAACAGAAGAACATCTGTGCGGAGGTAAAGATGCATATAATCGCCTAGATTCCGACATTTAAATGTGGACCATACTAATTAGGCGTGAGCATAATCGGAATCCGAAACATGCTCATCATTAAGTTTATTGTAGAACGCGCTCTTGGGCGGTAAACTGGTTTCATGTAATTTTTCAAATGAATCAAGGCATTCATAACGAAAGATGCCTTTACGCAACAATAATTGATTTTCGTTAGGTTTCGCGAAATGACGAACACCTAAATCTGAAAGAATCTAGAAATCGTAATTTAAATACGTGAGCTCGCTCTTTACCATTTCTGTCGTTGTAGGTTCCCACATCGACAGATTTCGAAAGCGATATGTAACGCTCTTTAGTTTGAGCAATTACATCTATTTTTTCTCCGGCTTCAGCCAGATCTTTAATAAAGAGGTATGTCGTGTCGTGAGAGTGACTGGAAGGAAATTTGAGACTTTATAATTGAGATTACATCTCGAATAGGCCGGACCAACGTAATTACCTGTGAGATGATCATGATACTTTACCTTTTTATGTACCGGTATAGCATTCGAGCAAATATGGCAGGTGTTTGTGGTTAAATAGCAAATTCGTTGGGCAGGAGTTAGTGGTTTCATCGGAACGACGAGATTAATATTATTGATAAATAATCGTTGTGCGTCTAGTGTAAGCTTATCAACAAACACCTTAGCACAATCGGGGCCGGTATGTGTTTCGAATTTACTTAATGATTCCTCGTAATTGCACTTGATGAAATATGCAAACGAGCAAGCAGTATGTTTATGGACGTAGAAAGTGTGTGAAATAGAAGGAAAAAGAGCACAAGTGGAGATAGGTTCTTGTATCGACTCAAAATCTGCGTACACTACAAATGGTGCTCGCATCTTGTTTTTAAAACCGGAGAATTCTAATACGTTCTCACCGGATATCGTTATCGTATTCCACAAAATCTGTCTAGACATTTTTCCAGGAAATTATGATGACGTAATCTTTTTTCCTAGAATTTTATTCCTGTCGAAACTAGTTTTGTTCTTCTTTTGTAGTCTCATGGTTCGTTTCTATCTCTCTCCAACATGCTCTCACAACTACTTTTTTT
>WYDF02294083.1:0-16055 GCA_009867245.2 Adranes taylori | reverse complement strand
GAGTGTACTCAACAAATTCCTAAAGTTTCATCTCGATCGGATGGATGGTGTAGTCAGGCATAAAGGACATACATACACACATACATTGATTTATATATATATATAGATAACTTATAGACTAAGTTAACCTGCTTGCATTCAGAGTTTATATAATTCTGCTCCTTACATTTTGGCAATATTTAAAGTAGCAAATATTAAAGCAAAGAAAGATAAATACCTTATTAAATTTTAGAAACTAGTTCCAGAATCAAATATAAAAATCATCTTAATAAACTTGGTTAGTGAATAATTGTAAGATTTTCATACAACATACTTATGAAATCATTATAGTTCTGACATGTTACAAATCGAATTTTAAGAATCGGATTACGAACCCAAAATGCACTTCAAATTTATTCATCTTCAATATACCTAGAATTTTTAGGTTAGTTATGTATTTATTTTTCAGAGTTTTAAAGGAAAGATAAATTTGCTGAACATATGAAAACGGATACATCAGAATTCAAATACTCGATTAACAACCTGTCTATCTATTGACTTAGCTTACATATGAAACATGTGTCCGCAACCATTAGCACAAGTCTAATACTTCAAAGAGTGGAAATATTATTTTATCCACGACTCACAAATTTCATGTAAATATATAACATAAATACAAATTTTACAACAAAAAATATAAAACACAAAAATGAACAAAACCATTCTAAGCGCCACTTTCATCTCTTCTTTATTTCCTATCCTCAATGCCGTCCTCTTCCTTCTTTCCTCAATAATGCTTTCCATTACCTCTATACCTTTTAGCCTCACACGAACGACACTCTTACATTACCCACCAAACACCTTCCTTTATCACTCCAATTCAGTCCCGTATACATTCATCCAATGCTCCCATCTTTCCTCATCTCTTCCAAATATCCTACATATCATCTCACTCTCATCCATCTAACACTTGTTTCCCCTTTCCTCATTCCCACATTAAATCGCGCAATCATTCTGTTTTATTCTTCCATGCTTACATCTGCTATCATATACTTTGACATTTCCTCCCCATTCATTTTCCTGTTATATCTTCCATTCCTAAATTTCTTCCATCTTTCTCGCATCTTAATATCATTTATTCTTATATCACCTTCGTTTATAGTTTTGTCCACGTCACACACGTTCTCGATCCATCTTCCTCTCTTTTACCCATTCATTCACACATCTAGTCTTTCTTTCATCCTCCATACTATCATTTTCACTAATCTCACATTCTTATGCACCATAACCTTTCTCTCATACCTTGCTAACTCCACTATTCCTTTATGTCAACATTTATACGTCCCACATTCTTGCAAAATTATCTTCCTCGCTGTTGATTTTTCTACTCCAATTAATTCTTTTCAATACTCCATACATCACCCTTTTTACATATCCGGTCTTTCTGTTACAACCCATACTTCCGCTCCATATAACATAATACTTTGTACACAAAATCCCCAGATTTCCAAATTTCCTCTCATTATGATTTAAAGTAAAACCTAAATGCTAATACTTACATAGTTTTAAACTCAAACTTGTCTTTCTTGCTGCTCTTCCCACCTTCCTTCTTAGACACCTCCACCTTCGGTTTTTTCCACATTCACATGTAAACCTCTTTTCTTCTTATACTTAGTCTCCCTTTCAACCATTTCTGTCATTTCTTCTCTCGTCTTTGCAATAGGTACAAAATCATTCGCATATCCCAATGATCACACCTTCTCTTACCCAAGCATTACTGCCCGTTGCTCAGCACATTTACCAAATCTGAAATGTAAATATGAAACAAGCTTCCACTCATTGGACGTCCCTGTCTCACTCCCTTCCTTATTTCAAACCATTCAGACATGCAATTTCCTACTCTTGCTCTTACATTTGTCCCTTCGTACATTCCTCTTACAATGACAAGTATTCTTTCTGGTGTTCCAACTTCTTTTATCCTTTCATCCTCTACATAGTTTCTCTTCCACTGTTGTCAAATGTCGCTTGCAAATCCAAACACATCATATATAACTTCCCTCCGGGACACAATTCTTGATTTATCAGATAATTTATGATCACATTATCAGTTGTACCTCTTCCCTTTGTAAATCCATTTTGCGTTTCTCACGCAAATATCTACCAATCTTTTTACTTCATTTTCCAAATAACCTATATACTCCATTCATTATTGTAGCCTTCCTATAATTCTGCGTCCTATCTCTTCTTCTTGATATATATATATATATATATTAATATGTGTTATTTCATATCCTTCCATTCCTCGGGGTCACCCTCCTTTCCATTCTAAATCTCAATAAATCCTTTTATTAATGCCTTAAATCCTTTCTTATTGAGACATCCCCAAGCTTCACTTGGAACTTCATCAGGTCCTGATCGGTCATGTTAAGCATAAGTTATGTTAAATTCTAAAGATTTGACTGCTTGCCCTCCCACTGCTATGAAAATCTGAATAACTTACATTACACTGTGTTTATAAATTTATAATATAAATTAAGTAGATATTTTACAGTAAATGTATTTTCCCGCAGTCAACTATTATTATGTTTAATTTTCTATAATAATTATTTGCCAGTTCCATTCAAATGAATATATCCGCGATCGTCTCTCTAGTTAAATAATACAAATTATTACATTTCATTCAATAAATTAAAACGTGCTTAAGAAATTTTGTAAAGCCCAAATGACTTGGCCAACTATAGTTTTGTTAAATCATTTCGCTGCAATCACATTGTATGGAAAAGAAAGAATGTGCGAATGGATAAACCATTACACATTAAGCATGCTCTAACCCAGACCTTCAATATCTCAATTCTCGGTCAAGAAAACCGCGTTAAATGATAATATCAACTACATTAACAACTTTAGAGCAGTTCTAAACATTTTATATGATTTATTTTAATTCAACATGCTGATGGAAAAATAACATATATTCAGAAAAAATTTTATTGTGTTAAAGAATTATAACTTCAAAAATAAGTTCATTATAAGTCGTACTTTACTCGTTAATAAATATTTATTTTTCACGTCCAGTTTCGGTGAAATTATTACATTAAATTATATTAATATGAATATTTATTTGTTAATTATATTTACATATGACAATTGTTTAGTTTGTAGGTTGTTATCGGCATATAGCCTCCAACCGAAGTGACAAATGATATAAAACAAGCAATAAACAAATAAACATCAACCAATTATTTCACAAAAATAAATCGATACATAATTAAAATATAATTCAAACGACGAAAATATTTGCAATGCTTTATATCTAGCTGATTTTGCAAGCAGTCATTTTACTCTGCGTATAGAAAGAAACGTCGACCACTGCCGCTGGACAATCGGCATACACAGAGGGCGGAGAGGCAGATAGATTTGAGTGCAAAAAGCTACGTAGCGTTCGCATCAACTTACACATAGCGGGAGAAAAGAGTGATGTCGACCAACGCCGCAAACCACACAACGCCTGTCTGCGTTAGAGAGAGAAACAGAAGAGTAAAAGAGATGGAGAATATATATCGCTAGCATTCGATGAACTGCCTTTTGCTGCTGTTTTTGTTTCGGCAGATGTTTTTTCATGTTTTTTGTGTACTTGCATCGAATGTAGAATATAATCATAAAATGCCACATATTACGAGAGAAAGAGATGTTTCGTTCCTTTTATGATGCCTTGGTTTCGCGCGCAATTTACTATAGAATTTCGCTTGTAGCAATCTAAGATTTCGAGTAACAACGCTTGTCCGTTTTTTTTTTGCTCGTTTATGCACTGAACGAGAAGCAAAAAATTGTATAAATATTTGGAGAGAAATATTTTTTGCTCTCTTTTACGGCTTCTTGGCTTTCCTCGGCATTTTCTTTCATTATGTTTTCGCCCGACCGTATGTTTTACGGTATCCAACTGCGGACAGGAAATTCTGAATAGTATTTTTAGACTTCTTAGTAGCTTCCTAGCTCCTATGAGGATTTTATGACTCAACGGTTGTTAACGAATTTTCCTATATTACTTGAAAGAAATGTTGCTGCCCATGTAAAAATTGCCACCACTATTCCTGCATTGGTCGGAGCGGCATCGAAAAGGAAACACCGATAGCAAGTTCTTTTGCACGTTAAATCTGATTGGACGACTCCCTATCATAGAATCATAAAATCTTAGAAACTTAGCCCTACCTAGTCACCGCCGCCAGGGTCAAAAACTACCGCCGATGAAGCCGGACACCAAAGTCTCTGATTTCATATAAAAAGCCATATCCAAGCCAGTTTCAACAAGCATTTTGGGTCTTGTTCCGATAGCTTTTAAGCGAGCACTTTCTCGCTTAGTTATCAGTAATAATACTTTAATAAATGGCCAAGTATTCGTATAGAGTGATCGACTCCGCGCATATGAATATATCTGGTATTTTGTAAGTAAAAAATTGTAAAAATTAAATTAAAAATCTACAGAGCCAGTAACAAAATTTCTATGCCAGCAAGTCATGTATATACAATTTTAACTTTTTAATTCTTCGGGTGAAACTTCTGAACCACTCATCAACTATCTAATCTTTAAGTCTGCTCTCGCACCTCCATATTCCAAATCCCTATCGTGTATCTACTGCAACGATGAAACCGAGAGAAGACCAGCCTCGCCAACAAACTCGCCAACAAGGAGATGAACTCACCAATGAGTCAGGCTCGCCAATGGGTCAGCCTCGCCATTGAGTCAGCTTCGCCAATGAGTTAGCCTCATCAATGAGCTAAATGCACCAACGAATCAGCCTCATCAAAGCAACACCGTCACAACGGGTCGTCCCCGCCAGTCAACCAATTCGCCCATCCAGCATTCGCACACCTTCATTCTTATCAAGCTAGAACAGTCAACTCAATTTACTCAGGCACGGTCGGGTAAGATATTAACACGCTATTTGCCTTCGACCACATAAAATGAGGTTACCTTACTTCTGCGTGGATTTTCTAAGGAAAAAATTTTGACTGATTTTAAAAATATAAAGTATTTTAGCATCATCTTTGATAGCACGCCCGACATCTCGCACATAGATCATTATAGAGAACAAAAAAGTTAAAATAAAGAAGTCATTCTAGGTTCTTTTTTTCTCAACTAACTGGAAAGAAATATTTTTTACATTGAACATTAAACTGGCTTATTAAAAAAAAGATATTGAACTTTTTTTATTCATATTAAATTGTTTAGAAAATAATTCTCATTTTGCCCGCTTTATTAACTAACTGAATATGAAAATTCCTTTTACAATAAGTTTCATTTTATATTTTGGTGAACAAGAAAATGACAAGTTTAAACTCCGCACCGGGTACCACCAGACCTTGCTATGCTACTGGACCTACAACATGCACAACAAGCTAAATTTCGAATCGTATCAGTTTACGCTTTCTAGATTTTACAATAAATACATCGCAATAGAATATTCTAGAAAATCGTTAAAAATACATTTTGAATAAGAGTAATAACATGAAGATAATATAAATAATTAAATTTTAAAAAAATCCTCTGATCCACTTATTTATTAAATATTCTTGAAAGTTTCGATTAAATAACCATAATCAGAAGAATAGATTACAATAATATTATTTTAAGTTTCAAAATTAAAAAAATTAAGTAAATGCAATGAAATGGCTTTGAAAAAATCAAAAGATTGCTATAAAATCAAATAAATGTTTTGATTTATACAATGTCATTTCATTACATTTATTAAAATTTTTAATTTTTAAACTTAATTTAATATTATTGTAGTCTATTCTTCTGATGATGGTTATATAAATATCTTTTAATAAATAAGTGGATCAGACGAAAATTAGAAATGAATATCCATGATCGTAATCCATATATTAATAATATAAATACATGAACATGAGCAATGTAACATTTTGAGAAAGGCTGTATGTAGTCTCTTAAAACGAAACAAATTAATTAGTAACAACAGCCAGCCGTACTGTCTGTTATGCTAAAACAAGAGCGAAAGTAGTATTATTAGCGTAGGACCCAGATATGCTTGCATGACATATAGAATGGTACCAACCGTTTTATAATAATAAGAAACGAACGAACCACCCAATTGCTTTGCGCTAATAATTGTTCTTTGGGTGAACCGCTTATTGCGCAATTCAATCAAAATAACACACGCAAATAATAATAATAATGGTCAAGTGTAATTTTTTGCATGAATGGTATCTTGCGAGGGTCTCTCATTTGTATATATATAAACACAGCTGTCTGCAAAAGAAGCACAGTCAATCGATACATATCATTTAAAAAACATAGTTAATTCGTTTATAACAAATTAAATTTTAAAATGGCGTTCAAGGTATAAAACATTTTTGTTATTTGCATTATTGTACTATTTTGAATTATTAAAGAAAATAATTTCGTTCACTATAAATAATTGCTAAATTTTTTTGGCAATTTTGAATTTAATTTTTGGGCAAATTGCCCAAAAATTAAATCATAATATTACCACTAAAAAGAATCATGTTTACCATCAATTATGTAAAATGGTATAATTATATAAAATGGCTTAGAATTTTTTCTCAATAGTAGCTTCGCTACAGTCGTCATAAAGAACCTTTCTTTTTTCAAAATTCTTTTGCATTATTTTTCCTTCGAGTCCTTAACCCTTTCGGGACGGTATTCAATATATAAATCTAAAAAAAAAAAATTTTTTTGTACGTTTAATAATTGATGTTTAATAAAAATTTACTAAAAAAAATTTAATTAAAAAGCGGGGTTTAGGGAGATGGTAAACTGATGTACCATCAGTACTTTTAAGTGGTACTTATATGAACCAACAGTCCTGAAGAAAGCAATAATCAGTCATTTTAAAATCAATTTTATTACATAATTTCAAAAATATTATGAAACAGTATGAAAAAGCATGAAATAATTTTGATATAAAGGCATATTGCATTGTTGGCAAAGATTTTTGGTTCTTGCCTGCTGCTTGTGTTGACTGCATCTCACACATCTCCTTCTTGTTGGACCTTCAATTGGCAAATGGAGTGATACTTCACCATACAACTTGCGTTTTTGAGAAGTTGCATGATTTTTTGTATTTTTATTACCTTCAGCAAGTAATTCTTCCGAGAATGTTACCAAAAATGTCAAAAATGGTGTATTTTCTCGTCTAATTTGATTATACATAATCCAAGAATTGACAGCAGTTCAGAAGGGTATAAAAAACCTATTTCTACCACTTACAGGATTTTCTGTCATGATCGTAAAGGCCCACTAGTTGATTGGCACGATCAACACCTCCCATATTTTGCCGATAAAATGCAATAGCTTCTGGACAATCAATCATGATTTTTGTACCTGATTTCAAAGTTTTCGAAACTTGAGTGGTATCTGCTTTGGACAAGTACCCAAAGCCGACACTTCTTTTGTATCCTGCCATTTCATATATAACAAGCCGGTTGAGAAACACAAAAATTTAGATTCACCCCGTTTCAATTTTTCTTTTACTACAGGTACATTTTTTCGATTTGTCATTACAATTCCCAAAGCAGGATACTTTATTGTTTGAAGCAGTCTAACGCTTGTTAAAAAAACGATCAAAGCATAATACTACATCATCTGATTTTATTGTGGATACAAGTTTGGTAACAACGCGTTCTCCTAATCCAAGAGCAACGTCAGATTTGTTAGCATCTTTACCGGTATAAAGATTAAAATCATATGCATATCCCGTAGACGAGTCGCATCGGAGCCACAATTTTATTCCTCGTTTAGTTACCTTTAGTGGCATATATTGTTTTATGGACGAACGTCCTTTGAATTTAGTCATAGACTCGTCTCTACTTTGATATGTACTATCGGAGCGACACTTCTGAAAAGTGTATTTCAAACAATGAACTACATTATCAATATAATAGGTTTTTGAGGTTTTTCTGGAAAAACAAAATATAATTTTGATGCTAATAATAAAAATCTATCTCGGGAAATAGCTCCACGAATCGCATCATTCCCCAAAGATTTATTTGTGCTACAGTAATTTTTCAGATTAAGACGCTGGTTATAAGACATAACAAAAATTGCACCAATCATAATTTGTATTTCACCTTTATCGGTCATTTTATTTGTTCCTTTAGAAATTAATTTTAGACGTTCAGTAGTATAATTAGCAATTATAAGGTAAAGAGAATGTGGAAAACTTTTGCATTGGTGATAAATTTCTAGTTATATCTGAAGCTAGTTTGCAAGATTGCTCATTTGGTAATATTTTGGCAGGTTTGAATCGTTTAGTAGGTTTCATCCAATCTATAAAATTTGGTCTCAATTCTTCGATTTGATTTGTACTTACTGCTCCAGCTATCTAACTCTGGATCAGGTTCAGTTTCCTCATCATCCGATGACGAATCTTTATTTGAATTTATATCGGACGGATTATATGAATCTTCAGAACTTGCAGAAAAACATCAGATAATGCTTCGTTTGCTAAAGTTTCTAATTCCTCTTCTGTAAGAGGTTTGTTCATATAAGAGCTAGAAACACAAGATACGTATAAAAATTAATAAAAGTAATAACATCTAATAAAATATATTAAGTAATTTTATTATTTATATTAATTATATATATTGTTTAATGCAAATACTATACAATTGTTAAATTTTTGTTCTAATATTCATTTGATGCTGTATAAGACTAATGGTACGTAATTGTATCAATCTAAAAGACGGCTGGTAATTATGTGTACCACTAAGTTGATTTGTTGTTAAAAAAGAAATATGCGAAAAATAATTACAATTACCTGCTTTGAAATGTTTTTTATCCATGGTGGATAATAAAAATCACAAGTTTTGTAAAAAAAAAAACCAACACTTCTTACTTATATCATACTATTAAATAGTTATCTTGCCACGTGCATTTGACAAGAATTAAATTCAATGACGATGTTGCCAAGCCAAAAATATTTTCGTTGATTATATACTTCAACAATTATATTATGTATAAACTAAGTATAATACATAAAATATGGTTTACACTTAGCTAACATTTGAAAATATAAATTCAGATTTTTTTAAACAAACGTGCTACATATATGTACCGACCGTACTAAAAGGGTTAAAGTAATACATTCATTTTTCAAGGTCAAACTGCTTTAAGCATTAATCCTTGGTTTATCATAGTCATCCTCTTGGTTGATAATTAAATGATATTTTAATACACGAGTTTTTTTAAAAATACAGAAACTGTATGTGAAGAAAATATGCGAGATACATTTTGCAAAAAAAAATACATCTTGTTTTAAATAAAGACAAAGACATTCTCAAAGCACTATCCAATAAAATTTATTGAAATGTTTTTTATCCTTCATATATATATCATATGTATGCTTAGTAGATATAGATGTCAGAAATTTTCATAAATTTAAGAAAATTTTCAAGGATTAATAAAATAATTTGAGAGACTAAAAGACCCACATTTAATAGTCCGATTAATTGAATATACTGAGCCGATTTTGAGTTCTTAAATGTGTTTGCCAAATCTTTTTAGTAACTTCCAATCCCTGATGGAAGCACTCTTCCACGATGAAATTGTGAAAACCAGTTGTAAAATCTTTTAGGGCTTCAAAATCAAAATTTGATTTATTGTAGTAAATTCGTAAAGAAATATCGAACTAAAACTTTCAAGTGTAATTTCCATTTATGCACAAAATTGATTTCTCTTACACTCACTGTTTTAACAACAAATGTCAAATTTGAAGAGAATTACCAAAATTTTATCAACGGACTAATGTAATCCTTAGGATTCACTAAATAATAAATTAAGTTTTATTAAGCTAACTATAAACTTAATATTGCAGTCTATCCATAACGTTATGAAGCAATATGTCTATTCTTCACACATAAATCGCTGCATTTAAACGAGCAAGTTTAAAGAAAAAGATTACTTTTGTTCCTTTTTAATTATTATCGTAATCATATTATTTTATATTTTTATTTTATTTTTAGTTTCTGTTAACAAAATTTTATATTATGTTAATTTTGTACTTTTAGTTAACACATACTTCATGCAACATTTATAAAAAATAAATAAAACGTAAACATTTATAAAAAATAATTAAAACGTACTTAATTTTTTGTAACTTCTTACAGTTCATCGTTCTCTTTGCTGCTATTTCGTACGCTAGCGCCGGTCTTATTGGAGCTCCAGTCGCCGCACCCATTGCCTATTCACCTGCAGCCGCTGTCAGTCATAGTTTTTATAGTCAATCGTCAGCTCCAGTAGCTGTCGCTCATGCGGCCGCGCCAGTTGTTGCCGCAGCTCCAGTCGCTGTTGCACAAGCCGCCCCAGTAGCTGTACATGCACCCCACTATGGTGCTACCAGCCAAAGCGTACTCAGATCTTTGGGAGGTAAGTTGTAGTTCATTTAATCTATTTCAAATTACCAAAAGCCATACAGATGACTTATATCGCAAAACCCCCCTTCAAAGAGTAATCTCAACATATTCTAATAAATTGTCTCAACGAATGGTATTTCATCCTCAAAGGGCGACCAAAAAAAGTAGGTCTGTGCATTATTATTTAAGCCAAATGTACAATAGTACAAAATAATGCAACAAATGTCTTCATGGACAGTTTTCTACTATGCCTAGGTTTCTACTAAGTCGTAATAATACCCAATAGTAACGTAAATAATTACCAATACAAATATCCAAATCAGTCAAAGTACTGGACTGCTGAAGAAATTTTTCTCAGTTTTTAAAATCTCTTCGATCAGTTTAATGTTTCCAATAAAAGCGCCACTGGATTCAAAATGTTTTTAACTTTATAAGAAAATCCTCTCCAGTTATTAATGTATTTTCTTTTATTTTTTCAGGTAACCAAGCTGTATCTCACTACTCGAAAGCAATTGATTCGGCCTTCTCCACCGTCCGCAAATACGACACACGTATCACAAACGATGCTCTATCATTCGCTCCGGCCGCTGTTGCTGCTCCTGCTTACGCTGTAACTAAAACGTTTGCAGCTCCAGTTGCTGCTGCTCCTTACAGTGTCCCAGTGGCTGCTGCACCTTACGGTAGTCATGTGGCTGCTGCACCTTACGGTAGTCATGTGGCTGCTGCGCCAGTTGCTGTTGCATACTCGCCCGCTTCGGTTGTGTCTCATGCATCGTTTGAAGGTTTAGGTGCTCATTACTCATGGTAAATGACGATTAGGCTCGTGATAATTCAGCTATGAATATCATGTTAAAAAACTGAGCAAAACTAAACTCAGCACTTCACGTAATTTTTAAAAGTTCCAACGCAAATTTTAAAACCAGAATAATTAAATTTATTGTAAAACTGTCCAATTTTCAGGAATTCTTCAATCGTTTTCTATATATTTAATTGTATTCCATTCGTACTGATTTCTTAGATTTATACGTTAAGGAAAATATTTTTTTGCATTTATTTTGTTTGCTGTGCAAGCATTATATTACTTTACATATTACCTAAACTAGATATACTCAGACGCATCTGTAATGACTTAATTAATATAAATTATTTATTTATTAATAAAAAATAAAAGACATTTAATTTAAAATTGTAATTGTTTTTTAATTACCCCCTAACCCTATTTTGAGAGAAAATTTTAAATATTTGATGGATTGAATTTTTGCATATTTATCATTATTGTTTTAAAATAGTTTTTAAAAAATTTAACGTGAGCTTCCTTGATCCACTACTGTAGGAAGTGGCGGATTTATAAATTCTAAACTAAATTGTGATGTTGTTTATTGTTCGTCTTGCTTTCTAAACTTCTTCCATCATTTCTGCTATTTAGTAGAATTTTGGGTCTTCGTGGTCGTAGAGCCTCATCACCATTCATTCCCTATTTTTTATGGTTTGTAGCACTAAATCTGGAACCTCCAGATCTTTTCTTAAGTCTGCGTTTCTGATGCAAAAAAGACAATATACTAGTTTCCTTACTAGCTTGTTGTGGGCAACATCTATTCTTTCTTTTGTTCTTTCCAATCCTTGGATCCAAACTTCGGTTCTATACATAAGCTGCGGAACTAGTATCATATTTAGGACTAACTTTCTGGCTCTGTCAGTTATTTTGTTGTCCTGTCTAAGTACCCAGGATAGTTTTTGGGCCGTTTTTAAAGCTACGTGGTCTCTACTCTTTACGTGTTTATGGAAGCCCAGCCTATTGTCGAATTTGACGCCTAAATATGAGTTTTTTACTTTTATGTTCTTCCCATTAAAGTTTATAGTATTCAATGTTACGTTGTTATATCCTCGAAATGTATTACTTCCGTTTTGTTGGTGTTGATTTTAATTTTACAGCTTGCGAAGTAGTCTCCTAGAATCTTTAAGCGCTTTAGTACGGCAGCGTCATCTGAATATTGTAGCAGATTACATCCTGGAATGTTCGATTATTTTGGAATTTCAGCCATTTATAAATCGAATAGTATAGCCGAAAGCGGCGATCCCTAGGGTAGATCTTCCTCCATATTTTTGACGTTCGGCAGCTCCTTTCCTACTCCAACTTGATATTTTCTGTTCTCCAGAAATCTTTCTATTAATTGAACAATCTCTTTCGGAACATTGAACTTCCATAGCTTATGTATTAATCCAGGGCACCATACGTTATCGTAGGTCTTGTCAATGTCAAAGAAAGCAACGTATGTGATCTTATGCTCGCTCTTGGCGTTGTAGACGATTGCTTCTAAGTGTCTTGCTTGTTGAACAGCTGCTAGTTTAGATCTAAATCCCATTTTACTGCTGTCAAGTTAACATTTTTCTTCCGTGTAGTCCTGCAGTCTGCATTTGATAATTTTGGTTAATTTCCATTGTTTTCCACGCACTAGGAAAGTAAGAGTTTCTGAGCATCGCATTATATATTTCTGTCAGATTTTCCACTGCTTCTTTGGAGAGTAATTTCATCAGTATATTCTGAATGTTATCTGAGCCCGGTGCTTTCTATTACTGGTCTCATGTATCATCTTCTTTACTTCTTCTGTTGTAATCTATTTAAGACTTGGACAATCTAATTTGTGGCTTTCTATTTCTTTCTTGGAGTTACTGACTTTTTATTCTATTTTATTTAACGTCACTTCCTTAGTTTGTAAACTATTGTTCTAGATGGTTGGTTATTACATTTGCGTTTTCTTTTTCTGTATACACTATCTTGTTCCCATCTTTAATTAGTTCGTCTCCTATTTTAGACTTTTTTTTCGCTTGTTTACCATTTTTCAAGGACTGATAGTTTCCTCCTCACAGTTTTCTTCAACCCAGTTGACCCACATTTCCTTGTTCTTTTGGGCTAGCATTTTTGTAACAATGGCTTCGACCCTGTTTAGATTTATTTTATCATGAGGATGTCTTGTGAGTATCCATTTCCGTTTTAATTTGTTTTTCTCTGCTATCAGCTATCTTTGGTTTCTGTTCCAAAGATAGTCCAATTTGTTTTCCGGATTTAAGATGATTTCAGACTTCTCTATTGTTTTTGTTATGAACAATGTGACGTGTTGGATGGCCTCATCTACCTCTTCTGCAGATTTTGGTTCTATTATCTTTTGATATTCTTCCAAGTAGTATTGGAATTTCGACCAGTTAACTTTTTGTACTGTCCCAAAAACAGCATAGTGGCCAGAACACAGAAAAAAAATTGTTTCGACACTAGTTTCTTCGATTTTATGTTTTATGAATAGATCAATTACCTACCCTACCTGTGCGGGGAACTGAGGTAGCTATTACTAGACCGCACACTTCTGTTTCTGTGTTGTTTTTTAAACTCTCTTACTTCCTCTTCGCTCGAAACACCATTGGGTTTTATATAGGCACTAACAAAAGTACATAAATCATTACTAAACAGTGCCCGGGCTCCTACAGCTTCCACATCATTTAAATTAAAATTCACTTCACTGACACATATGCGATTTGAGTCTGCGATTGCGACTTCACCTTTTAGGCATCCTGTTCGAACTTTCCTAAATATTTTATATCCTGGTAAGTGTCAACTAATTCAATTTTTCAGGTGGATTTCTGTTAGCATTATTAATGAAATATCCTCCTCTTTTACTAACTCCATTAGTTCATCTCATTTATTTTTAATGCCCTTTGCGTTCCATGTTAAAACTTTGAACTTTTTATAGCCCATTTCCAGTGATTTCTTTTAAAACTTCTGGTAAAATCTGGAGCAGCATTTCATTAAGTGATGATTTTAGATCTTTTTCTTGCGATCCAATTCCTTTAGTATGTTGGCCATACGATACATTTGCTCTTACTTATGCGCTCTTTAGTAGCTTCTTTTTATGTATTTTATTTGCCTTTTGAATATTCAATAGAGCATTTTCTTGCTAAGGCTGGATGGTCACCTCCACAAAAGACACATTTACGTTTTGCTTCTTTTGAAGGACATTCAAAGGAATCTTGAGGTTTTAGCCATGTTGGGATTATCAGTTGGTTAGCGTTGTCTACTTTGTCTGCCGTTACTTCCACTGAGGTTTCTCCGTCCGTGTTATCATCCTTTGGATTTTCTCCATCCGTGTTACCGTTTTCCTGTTCATCTGTACTCAAGCGTTCACCGATTGTATGAAGTCCTATCCCTGCTTGGAGATACTTCCGTATCACTTTCCGAGCTTGCCGATTTCATAAGCGTATTCTTTTTTTCTCTTATGTTCTCTGTTACTGCTCTCCCTTCCTTGTCAGGCGACTTTATCGTATTCTCATTTTCTCTTACGTTCTCTATTACTGCTCTCCCTTCCCTTCCTTGTCAGGAGACTTACTATTATTACTAATTTTAATAAGAATTTCGCACTTTCAGTCCAATTTAATTGCACTTATTCCTACCGTCATCGAGCATACGACTGACGGCGGTAATCACAAAGTTTCCACAGGAAACACAAAGTCCCATGCATCGAACAACATTTATCGACTTTTATTAAAGTATATTCTGAAAAATTATGTTAGTAAAATAAATTACTTTTTGAGAACTTTAGTAAGTTATACTGAATAAAGATTTAGCCCTGTTTACAATTTTAGAATATAATGACTAGAACTTCATGTTTTTTACGCCACAATTAATGACTAATAAAAGTACATGATGGCAAATATTCAATTAGAAACCAAGGAGTAGTATTAAATATATTTTATTCACAAAAAAGTATTTACAATTACATTATACTATTTAATGTATTATATATATTTTTCAATCAGACTAAATAATAATACAAATTTCATGGATCCTCAATTTGCAATCCAATATTGATCAAATTTATATAATGCATACTTTTCAGGCCAACCAGATGAGGATTTGCTTTTAATGTATCATACAACAGTTTAAGCGTCAATCTCTTCAAATGATTACTTCTAGATCCACAAGAATACATAAAAGCCGTTTGTTGTTTAACTACTTCCAAAGATGGCCGATATGAAGGCATAAATCCACAATATACGTCCGAAAATTTATCCGGATTGTTTGAATCCGAAGACGGATTTCGAGGATCAGCTATTTTGTCCTCTGTATCAATAACATCGATTTTGGGCTGCTGCGATTCATCAATTATCTTATTAGCATTTCTCAAGATAGGATTTGGTGCTGGAAATCCAAAACTATACTGAAATTTTCCATCTCTAATTTTGGAACTTTCTAATTTTGATAACATCGCTGTTATTATATTCTTTATAAATGCCTAAAAGTGATAATAATTTAACGGATTGAAATCATCTCTTTATTTTTATATAAAACTAAATTTTAAACTATCGAGTTTCATAAACGATGCACTGTAAACGATCATGCCATACATATTAGAAATTCATAAGACATTTTATTGTTATTGATTTTTTTTTTGTTCACAGAACTTCAGTTTAAAATTAGAAATTATTTAAAAATTAACAATTTAATCACTGAAACCGCCAGGATTCAAATTTTGTTCTTGAGATGAAAAGACCTATATAATTGACAGCATATTATTAATACTGGAATTTAGAAGATAAAGTTTCAAAAGTTCTTCAAAGTTCTACTAAGTAAAATGTTCTTGTCCAGTAGTATATAATATCAAATGAAAATCATCGGTAATTGGACATCAGGTTTTATT
>WYDF02294072.1:0-16055 GCA_009867245.2 Adranes taylori | reverse complement strand
GCGTTCAATACATGTAATTGTTCTTTTACGAAATTCTTGTAACACACTCCTACATATCTCGGGAGTGATTTCGTGAATCGTTTCCCTTATTATCCGTTCTAAATGGTCTACATTTATAAACGGTCCTTGTTGGTATACCTTCTCTTTTAAATAAACCCACAAGAAAAAATCTAGTGGGGTTAAGATTAGACCACACCTGAAGATTTATTTAGTTAAAAAAATTTACTTGTGGGTGCTAGACTTGCTATTCTATATTTTCTCTTATAAATTATATAATAATAAATATAACACGTTTCATAAAAAAATTGATCGACCTTCCAAATAAATTTTCCGCATCAGAATTTGCTGGTAGTTGGTAGTGATAAGTAGAAGTATTTAGTGAGAATGAAAGTATTATGATAGACACGCATAGTAGGGTTACTGATATATTGGTAATGGAAATAAAAACCCTACTGGTTTTTGGTTCTGGAGACAATATAATGATTTTCAAGCGGCAAATTATATTTTTAATTATTCAAACTCTGGAGTTAAAGGCACTTTTATATTGAAATATCAGGCGTATCTAGAATCATCATAAAAAAGTTGATTTTAATTATCAAGGAAAGGGACATACATTATAAATTGATAATTGCTATTCAAGTCCGGAATTTGCATTATATTTGAGTGAAAACGCACTGGTTTTTGTGGAACAAAAAAAGCGCAAAAAGTCAAAAGCCTATATTTAAAAATTTTAACGTTTCATAGACTTCGATTTATAGCGATGAACTAAAATTAGAATTTTTTTCGCCTTTACGGACGTACAAATTAAAACTGTTACCTTCCACAATTTTTTCGGACATGTAGCCTCTCAAAGTGTCTCAGCATGTCTAAAAGAAATCATTCATAAAATGCTCTTAACTCGATATCAGAACACTTTTTTATCAAGTGTGAAACGACTCATAATTGACTGCGTTTAATTTGATCAATTCGATAAATTTTATTGTTATCTACTCGCAATTAGGAAACGTCATTATCAAACCATATCTGTTGAATGACGTTAAATCAAGTTCGTCCGTGACTATCATCCGTGATGGTTCGCGATATGGCGGGTGTTGAACTTATATTTTTTATTAATTTTTTTATTAATAAAGTATATGTATTAAATCTTTATTTCATCTTTGAATTAATTAATCAATTTCGTATTGTGAAGTGTCTAATTGTTAAATTGTTCCTTAACATTCTAATTCGTTTAAAATTTCTATAACGTTAAATATACATTTTTTATGAGTCTCGTTGTTCAGACATTTTTCATAATTTACTGTTTTAATATTCAATTGGGGGGTTCTTCTGTGAGCACCATACGTGGTGGTTCGCGAATATGAGGCGGCTTCGTTAATTGAAATAAGCAATTTGTTTTTATGTTAATCGTTTACATATGTTTTAAGTGCCTCGTGGTGCAGATGGCTTGTGTATGTCGGTGATAGGCCTACACGGCGGATATATGCCGACAATAAATAATCATTGAAGAAGAAGAATTATTAAAAATGTTAAACATTCGATAAAATTCAAAAAGTATTCATTGAACCGTGTCTGGCGCGTATCGAATAATGGCTTCCGACGATGATAAGCCGGTCTCAAATGGCGAACCTTTACCGAAACCAAAAAAATCTGGCCTAATGAAACTTAATAGCTATGTACTTGCATTGAGACCATGGTCATTGAGTGCGAGCTTAATTCCGACACTTTTGGGATCAACAATCGCCTATAAACAAATTGGAACAGCTGAATTTAGCTATTTAATATTGCTGTTCACATTGTTTACAATTGTATGTGTGCATGGAGCTGGAAATTTGGTGAATACTTACTATGATTACATTAAAGGAATTGATAATCGTAAGTCTGATGATAGAATATTAGTTGATCATATTTTAACACAAGATGAGGTTGTTACATTGGGTGCTTTTTTATATTTTATGGGCTGTGTTGGGTTTGTATTGTTAGTTGCATTATCACCGGCTAAAATGGAACATTTAGCGTTAGTATATTTCGGTGGCTTATCGTCTAGTTTTTTGTACACTGGAGGTATTGGATTAAAATATATAGCGTTAGGAGATGTTCTAATATTAATTATATTCGGGCCGATATCAGTTTTATTCGCATTCATGTCACAAACTGGTTACATCCAATGGGCGACAATGTATTATGCGATTCCATTAGCACTCAATACAGAAGCAATTTTACACAGTAACAACACTCGTGACTCGGAAGCTGATAAAAAAGTTGGAATAGTTACACTGGCGATTTTAATCGGTCATACCGCTTCACATGTTTTATATGCGTGTTTATTATTCACGCCGTATATAATGTTCATTGTTGTGTCTCTCAAATATTCGAAATGGTTCGCGTTACCATTAATAACACTTCCAAGTGCGTTTAAAATCGAGAAACAATTTCGTTCCCAAGATCTAATTACTAGCGTACCGAAAAAAACAGCAAAACTTAATTTGTATTTCGGTGTTTTATATGTGTTGTCTTGCAGCTTAGTACCATCACTACCTCTCATTAGTAAATAATAAATAGAATTATTTAGTTTTAATTTTCGAATGACAATAATTTATTATTTGTAAATTTATTTTTTTCTAAATTATTTCATGCCACTTTTAAAACAATTCAGTTGAAATTAATGAAATAATGCTTATTCTGCATATAAATAATAACAATAACAAAATTCAAGAACCCCAAAAGACAATTTTCAAGACGTTTCATCCGTGTTCAGTCACATACGTTAATGTTTTTGTTAGAGCGTAATATCACTTCTGTCTAATTATTGCTTTGAAGACTAGATTTTAAGTCCGATTTACCACCAATGTAAGAGAATGTTTTGCTCTGGGATGCATATTATTAAAGACAACACATTTTACATTTCATATTTTACATCCTTGTTTTACCTATTTATTTTATTTGCACGTACTGTAGCTTTAAACTCCTACGCGCTTTTTTTAGAAGTCTTCGACCACTAGCTTTCAAAGTTTTATAAGCAGGCAGAGGTTTCTGCTTTGCAATAACGATGTTGGAATGCGCTCCTAAAAAAGTCATTCATATATGCTATATGAAGGGTCATCTTTCCATAGTTTTATGCATGCTACAATTTTGGTTCGCTCGAATTGGATTTCATATTGCGTCTGTCCTAAATTTTCTCTAATGCAAGCTCCTTGTTAAATTAAAACTTCGGGGAATTTTTAACGCAAGAATTACGTCAATTTAAAAAACTGAAAGCAAATAAATATATCAACAATTATGGGAATTAGGAGAGGCTAGACATGTTGATGCCACATTTTGAGAGTCATTGCCTAATCGTAAGAAACATCTTTGATTATAAAGTAATTTCTTTTCTGTTACTGGAGAAATTTTTATAATTAAAATTGAAAATTATATTTATGTATTAAGCTAATTCAATTTCATGTAGATAATATTCTAGTATAAAATAAATATCAAACTAAAAATCCTATAGTTTCCTGGCTTTGAATCCGCAAATACAAAAGATCTCATCAATGTTTGTATCTATTATAGAATTGCATTAATTTCAACTGAAAAGTAGAAAAATAAATGCAGATTATACAATTATTAAAAATTATGTTCATTACTCCGGAAGAACGTACTTAGTCCTTTTGTAAACATTCAGGATTCCAGTTCCTTCCCATTTTGAAACCTTTAAGAAACATAAAAATTCTTAAACAAAAGTGCTCAAATAATTGTTTTCGTTGAAGCTAGGGAAGTGCAATGATTAGTTTTATGATTAAATTCTTATTTCTATTTTTATAGGTATCAAAATATTTATAAAACTATTATTATATTATATTTCATGTATCATTTACATGCGCAGTAATTATAGATGGATGAATATGAAGGATATAGGATTGATGTTCAAGATTGTTTGGAATTTCATCTAGTTACGTCTCTTAATCATATTAATGCAGTGTTCATGGATAAATAAGTGGGATTAATAAGAAGTAAATTCAACAAAACTTCCAAAAGTATAATTTTTCTGTTTAAGAGACAAAAGAACTTTTTCTGCTAAGCATGTACCGTAATTGTGCCTAATATTTCTGTATCTAGCGGTCTCTGGTTTTAATGAAATTCTATGAAAAATATGGTTAAAACGATAGGGTTTAGAAGTCTTCATCACAGTTTAAGCATTTGGTTCGACTTATGTTCAACAAGAATTTCATGCGAAATATTTTCACGTTTGTAAATTGTCTTTGAAATACTGCTGCAAACTAGGACTCTAAATTAAATAGTTACCAACATATAACTTGTAAACTTGTGATAATTATGCTTGGCTATTTAGATTTATCCAAACTTTCTATAGCATGTATATACACTTCCAACTTTCAGTACATGAAAGATATGGTGGCGGGAAGTCCTTGATATTTTGTTTTTGTTTGTATCAGTTATCATTTTGTAATAGTTTATATAAAAATAATGGACTTGATAACAGATATAACTTTACTTAATTAGCTTTAAGCTACGATTAATAAAATTGTTTTATTTATGTCATGTTTTTGATATATAATTAACGATACGTCACAAGTATGTTGCTGTAATCCATATATATTAATAACTTAATGAGACTTGTAATTTGATAGATTAGTTGTTAAATATGTTTTTATGATCTTTGAAATTTTGTAGTGTATCTCTGACAAATTGGTAATAATCTAGATTTCAATAATACCAAAATATAGTCATTTTAAATTAAATTAAAGTATATTCATGATATTTATTTAGTGCAGTAATCAATATCATTTAGGTTATTAAGTGTTGGCTCCCTCTAATCACGACATGTCCCTATAGGATGAAAATTTAATCGTAGGTCAATTGAACAATATTGGACTAAATCAACCCATTTGTAAATCTCCATGGAATTGATAAATCACCAATGAATTTATCATCCAATTGAATTTGGTGAACAAATTGATAAATCTACCAATTGAACATTGATTTAGTCCAATATTGTATTTAGTAGAATTTTGTACGCATACTAAGGGACAAAAATGGCGTGAATGTATAAACTGAAACAATTTGTAAAGACGTGAATTAAGTGACAACTAGAGACGCATGTAGTGGAAGATTTTCCTAGATAAAAGCGCTAAAGAATCATTTTGTATTGCGATTTTGCGACGTCAAAATCGCAATACAAAATGATTCCGAACTGTAAATGTGAACATAAAAGTTATAAAAACACGTTTATGTGGAAGAAACATAATATGGTGAAGTACTTATTCTCAGTGAATCCTCGTTTTGGCATTCAGTGTCGTGAAAGAAATCCTGTGTTAATATTATAAATTAAGTTTCTTAAAATTACAACATTTTTTATTAATGTCTTGCGTGCATCCATTATAAAAGATTTGGCAACTTGTGTATCTTCATGGGCAACCTTAATGCTCCAATGTTTAAAGGATGCTTGGGTATACATATAACAAATGTTTTTATCAGCAGGAAAAAAATATCATGAATCTATCTTTATTTTAAACATATATATCAATTATAAAAAAAGGTAGATAATTCTAAATTTTGATTTCGGATATATTTGTTAGATTATATAGGATTTGCTTTTATCTTTCATATACCCATACTCACGTAGTACATGTAAGTATATGAAAGATATAGGAATCATGAAAATGTTCTATTTCGATATTGATAAGGACGTGTTTGTGTACACAATTCTTGTGCAATAAACAAATTTAATTTTTTTCTCCATCAAAATGGCGGAAACCCCCCAATTTTTAATTTAGCCAAAATTCAGTTTTTTGCTAAAAGGTCGTAATTTTGCATACATATAGTCCTTTATATCGTGATTTAATGGGATGAGTAGCATTTTTCCATCATAACAGAACGCGACGTTGCCACGTTTGAAATTTAGAAACACAAAATTTGAGGCCTCAAATTTTACACAAAATTTGTGGCCCATTTCTCGAAAACGCATGATAATAAATGTTGTGAGTGGCGGGTCCAAATGAGAATTTAGGGTGGGGTTCAAATCAAACAAAATGGTTGTTTGACCTTGGTTAGCCACCTGTACTGATTAGTGTGTTAAAGAAGACATTTAAATAAACGTAATGTTTACAATTGTTGCGTTCTTAAACTAAAATCGACAAATATGAAATCCAAAAGCATGCGAAGTAGGCCGTTCTCGCTAAAGTTATAGCTATGCGTTTCTCTGCTAATCGTTTATTACTCGAAACAGTTATTGAGCTAATTGAATTAGATCAACTTTTGCTTTCAGCAGTACGTAATAAAAGTTTTGACTTTTATTACGGACGATGTATATGAAAGATGGGGTGGAGGTGTTTTCAAAAGAAAATAATTCTAGACATTACTAATCAAATTTGAATCTTCCATTAGGCTGTAAGTATTTTTTAAGTATATCATTACGTAAAAAATATCGATTTATAAATATCAAAAGAATGATACATATTTATAGAATAAACATTAAAATATTTAATAATTTATATCAAATGACATTGACAATACATGTGTGCTTATTTTTAACACACCAATACAATAAATTATACGAAAAACATTAGTTTTTATATTTATATATTGTGAATTTGTTTTTGTATATAAAATTAATCATTAGAAAAAATAATAACGAAATGTATTACTTAATTATGTAAAATAAATAATGTTGGATGTTGCTAAGAATGCGTACCTGTTTTTGCCCCCACTCTATTGCTAAATGAGTATACTTGTAGTAAAAGCATGCTATTGCTTTTTAATATTGTTTGTACTGTCTATGTAATACAGACAAATAAAAGTTAACCATCTATAATGTGTCTATTTTATTTTTATATTATATATTTTTATTTGTCATCATGCACCTTCGAAGAAACTCAACTTCATCTTTTAGACAACAATGTCATACAGGAGATTTTTTTTCGGAAAGTTGTCATGTAGACTTCCTAAACACAATCACGGAATTACCTATTTCAATTTACTGCTGTAGGATTTCCCATTTCATTCTATCTTTTCCTTATTTTCGCTTTTCTCATGCACATCATCCCTCCATCTGATCGTTCTATGTCCTAACGTCTGTCTCCATTCTAATATCGGTTTAGTCTATCGGTTGTAGGTTCTACAGGCTACATGTTTTATCCATCTTCAGTTTGACTGTGCTGCTCATTCGATAAGGTCAACTAAGGTTCTCTATTTATCCGTGAATTTTATCCATAGTATTAACCTTTGTTTAAATATTCGCTATGTGGATAACGTTTATCTGAAATCCTATTTTCTGCAATACCTTTCAATCCTTTTATTCACTAATTTTGCAAACATTCTATACAACCAAATTTTTATAGTCGTCACAGCTCTCTTATGAACGGGTACGAAATTGTATTGGAGATAAAAAATAATCACAAATTTTATAATAAATTTATTATTCTACAATCACCATTAAATGTTACAATCTATATTTTAATTCTAACGCATATAAAAAATGGGAGTTCCTATATAATATTTTAGCTTTTTTTATCAATCAATAGTACAGCTTTTAAAAGTTGAAGTTATTAAACTTTGTAATTAAAACCTATTAAGTCTATATTATACGAGATGGAGTAATGAAAGTTACGAAATCATACTTTAGACATACAGTGCATATCAAAAGATTTTTTTAGATCAGTATTAAAAGCTTAATCTTTTCTTACCAGTGATTCAAATTTGAAGTTATTAGAAACTATGTCAATTTTACTGTATGTATGTTACTTATAAAGATTTTGTATCTAGAGGCGTACTTATCAATTTTAGACCCTTTTCTTTTTAACATAAACGCAACAAAAAATTTGTTTATGACTTGTTATAATTCGAACTTGTGGTTCTACGAAAGTTTTACAATACTATTGCTCTACGTCAACAGAAGATGTTATATATAAAAATTTACAAAAATAAATAGTGTTACCGACAGTAAAGTTTTATATGAGTAATTTGTATATATTCAGAGTGCAGTGCTATTCTATATTTAAACGAGACAAATAGAGGGAGGGGACAAAATTAGAAGTCGACAAAAACAATGCCACAAAGGCACAGATGGTTAAAGCTTGAAGTCAAGGATATGAAGAACTTATCATCGGATACAATTGAAATTGGTACTGCAACTGAAGGCGCCACCTAGTAGAATTAGAGTCCTTAAGAAAATATCAAAAGAAAAGGCCATTAAATAGAAATAAAAATATTCGCAGGAATTATGATATCGGTCAATTCTATTCAATAATGAAGAAATGTACAATTATAATTAAAAATTGTAATGTATCATCATGAAAATTACAGAATTAATCCTAGTCTGGATTGATAATCATTATTATTATTAACCTCGAATATCATTATCAACCTCGCGTTTAATCATTAGAAGTACAGAACTCATCCAAAGAAATCTGCAATCATCTGATTTAGAGGAACCTTATTTAGCCCTGCGACTTCGGTTTCTCTACTTTACTTAATGATAATTTTTCACTAATGTGATGTGAGATATCAGATGAAGAGGAGTGGCCAGAATTTTTCATATCTAACTGTATCCTGTGCATGAAAAGAGTGTATTAATAATGGTAGATCGTTTTCCAAAGACTTTATAAATTACAATAGCCTTGTAAACTTTCGTACTAAAGTATATTATTACACATATGACCAAATCGTTACAAATCTATTTAAGTAATTGTTCACTCTATAGCAAAAAAATGGGTTGTACCTTCTTGTTTTCTTCTTGTACACTCTTATGATTGAAAGATACAGATATATCGGCAAATATATATATGTATATATATTTTTTTTTGAAATTTTTTGGTATATATTTTTTTGGTACAAAAATGAGTTTTAATAGATTATTTTCTATAACTAAACTACCCCAGAATACTAATAATTGACGAATAAGAAAACCACACTCACTTAACCGAAAAAGCTTCGTACTAGAAACAATCTAATCCAAAAACTTGTTCACACGTCCTGAGGCGCAAATGGTCATGCCTACGAACAACTTAAGAATAACATCCTCGTTTACTCGTATGATAAATACTGTTCACCAACATTGTCAAACAGACATCTTCCATATACGCAGTAGACACTTAACTGAACAGAACGATGCGAGCTATAAGTGGTAAAGTCAGACTATCTGGTCAAATATTTTAAGCGTCTCTGGTCAACTCCGACTACCTGCGTTCTTGCGCTTAGCGACATTTTCCTATCTGGTCTTCGAAAAAAGAAAGTTCTACCCAGACAGTAGAAGAAAATCAAGCAAGACAACAGCCCACCCATCTAAATGAAGCAAATTTTGATCCCGAGGCTGTGCGGAGGGTCGAATGGAAATGGTAAAGGTCGGTTGTCACCTTTCTTTGACGTTCAAACCGATAGAAAAACGGGGGTTCAATTACGCAGTGCAGCCTAAGTCGCTTACGGGCGGGTCATACACAAATGGAACTTGAGGGATTACATTAGATGTCAATACGATGTATATAGACAAACTAATGATCACATATGGCCTGAATATCCGTCACTCAAATACCAAGGAAGCATTAAAGAAGTTAAGGACCTTCAGCAGGACGCATTTCAGTGGTTAAAAACTTAGACTTTTACTAAAGTTTATCAATACTTTTGTTAAAGCACTATTTTTGAACCTAAAAACACTCATCTGCTAAATGATGAATAACATATAATTAGGTACTCCAATTTATAAAAATTGTTTCATCTAATTAAATATATTCACGTTCAAATTCTTTGTATTTGATGTTTAGAAGTTTATAAATAAGTTATAAATATTAATTTCATGAGTGAAATAATTATGTCGAAAACTGCATATTGATGTTAAGGATGTTCAAATTGGCTTAAAAAAAGGAAGGCGGAGGGTAGATGCGCATTTCTAACTGGTGGAAGCCGTCATCAGTACCCTTTGCTTTCATCTCGCATCACTGCGCTAGTTAATGAAAACAGCGCTCTGCATCGGTGCATCACCTTCGACTTGCCCAACCAATTTGAAATCAATTTATATGAATTATTGCGTACGATTGTATGTCTATATTATTACATAGGATCTAATGAAATTAAAGAGACAATATAATAGGGTAATAATTATCCAAACAATGGAATTATAGCAAATTAGGAACTTAAACGATTAAATTCGCCTATTTTTGTAATTAGCCTATCAAGACCCCTAGACCATTCCTAGTACTAGCTTTACACACGAGATTTCAAATACGAATATCTATAGATGTACTAATTTTTATTAGAACTATTTGTTGATTGAAATAATTATTTCAAAAACTTCATATTGATGTTAAGGATGTTCAAATGGCAACAGAACTGCGCATCTACGCCAATGCCAGAAATGCGCATCTACACTTACCTTCTATTTTTAAGCCAATTTGAAGATTCTTAACATCAATAAGCAATTTTCGAAATAATTGTTTCACTCAACAAATAATTATACTTCTAATAAGCAGTAGTACCATCTATAGATATTCTTATTTATTAATTTCATAATTATTGATGACATTTCTTAGTTTCAATTTTATGTAAATTTTAAGAGTTAGTGCTTTAGTTTAAGCATAATTTATCATACAGGCGTTTTTTCCGTAAAAGAATACACAAAAAGGAGACCAAACGTGCATATTATATTTTATAACGAAATGACATGTTTATAAGAATTTGTAACAATTTGTTCACATACGTAACACATAAAGCTGATCCTTAAAAAAAACTAAATAAATGCAACTATTTGAGTGATATAATATCAGAAAATGCAAAAGAAAATATAAAACAAAATAACTCATTTAAATATGAAAATGCATTTTTTTGTACCTCTGTTTTACTAATTAGTGAAGAAAACCCTAAGAGATCATTCATATAAAATCTTTCATATATACATACAAAAATCGAATCAAATATGGCAGTTATTATAAATTTATTATAGTAAATATAATTCATCACTATCATGCATTTCAGCTTATAAGCTTTCTAGTAGACAATAATTTACAAAGTCCTGGTTGGGTTGAAACATGATTCTACATAATTACAGCACCGATGTTTAGTTACTGGAAAACCTCAAATCTGCCATGAATGGCTGTAATAATTTATCAACTATTATTAATTACCTTTCATGTATGAAAAGTAATGTAGTTTCAAGAATATTCGATATTCCATTAGTAGTGTTCACGTATGAATTTCGTGAAATTTCCCTACTGTGAATTTCGTAATCCATCTAACATATATGGTTGTTCTACTTCATCAAAACAAACATAATTTACATCCATGACAAGTAAATATATTTTTCTTAATCAGAATACTAAAAATTGATTAGAAATAAGCGAGTAATGAACACTTGATTAATCAAGCAATACTGTTTGTATCAATATGCTCTCATAGAACAAATACCTATGATTAACTATTGACAGGAACTTACGTTGTTTTACTACTTTGATCATTAAATTGTTTGATATGATGGAGTAATATATTATTTTACTCTTGCCCAAATAAATATGTCGAGTTTAATAAATATATGAACAATTATGTTCTTAATTCACGTCAGGTTACATTTAGTAAGATCGTAAATCATTAAAATAATAACCAATGTCGTTCAGCTTTTTTCCTAAGTATGACCAATAAGACCCACAAAAATAGAACACTATTTCCCAAACGCAAAGTCATTCCTTCAATCACCGTGATGAAGTGTTTTGAGTTGTAAAGAAAAACAAAAATAAAGAACAATGTCGACACTGCAATTCTAGCGAGTATGATAATCTGATTATATCCATGAAAACGGGTAGAGAACTCAAGTAAAACGGATTCTAGATTTCAAAAACCCATGATCTCTACATTAACGAAAAATGTCCAATCTATCTGTTCAAAAAGTATAGGCGGTTGAGAAACAAGATTTCTCCTTACAAATTTTCATATATAAAAATGAAAAACCAGACGCTTAAGAACCAGGCTTTCTTACGCGTCGGAAGATTAAATGTCGGATGAGATAGTTTCCGGATCTTCCAACAGAAGTACCGCTGGTTTGGTACTAATAGGCAATAAAGCATACTCAGTACGATAAAGTCACTCAGTACATTTGAGAAGAACTCAAAGATAATGCATATATACGAGGATGTATAACTAATACGACTATATATTCTATACGTATACGGGTATATAAATTAATTAATAGTATTTATTAATTAAACTATATGCTTCTGATCGTAGTGTGTTTAGAAGTTTTTTTCAACAGTATATTTTTCAAACCTATCAAGTTGAAAAAAGCCCTTCTATACACAATACAACTTCATTTACTACAGTATTTCTTATAGTACTTTTTAATGAAGTAATTAAAACAACATTGTGTACAGGCGATGAAAAGTTAATTAATTATTCAGCTTTAAATGTCACCTGTAAAATTTGGTTTTTAATAGTTGACTCTTTTTCAAACACATCAAATCAGTTGTTATCATCAATATAGTAAAATATATACTGTATTGTTCCAAAATAATTGAAAAAATATTTCAACTGTAAAGTAGTGTAATTCGGCAATTATCAACATTTTAACCAATAGTCATGTTTGACGTGAGTAATTAATACTCGCCTGTATGGTTACTTCAATTAATTGATCGTAATAGCAATCGATAGCAAACCAGTCTTATATTTTATTATTCGTTTGATTTAAAGTTTAATAGTTGCGAATTCAATCCGTCAGAATTGTTATCGAAATTCACAGTAGCTTGAATACAATATATTTTTATAGATATAAATTGCTATTGCTACTTACTGTAAGTATAAAAATTCATTACATGAAAGGCGACATGGTGTTCGCTTTTAGTATGTAGCATTCCTTTTAGCTAGTTGTTTCTATTCTTATCATTAAATATAATATTAATTAGACGACCTTATTAATATGGTTCGATAAAAGTTAAAAGCATTTATTGGCTCCTAGAAACATTCGTTCTGTTCATTTTACATTTCGTTCACCATAGTTTTTATTTACATATCAGTATGAAATAGATTTGCATTTCTTATCGGTATATACACATATTTGTTTATTAATTATGAATTAATTAGCCGTTTTATTAAACACTATCGATTTTAAACTGCTATATAATGTAACTGAAAAATTTAAGCAGACTGCCTTATTTAAAAAATTGCACAACGTTGTTTTTTTTTATATAAATATATATAAAAGTAAAATAAAATATTTTAAGGGTCTCTATATGTTGATTAGAAATAATATATTTAAATTATAGTTGCAAAAAAGATAACATTCTTTTCAAAAGTTTTGATATTCAGCATAAAACATTCATATTTATATTCTTTTATCCTTATTACATTAATGGAATCATCAGTTTGAGGATTTTGCATAACAAAATTGTTCTTATAATGGACTTATAATGGAAACGTATGCCAGAGTGCCTAAATGTATCAAGAAGTAAAAAGGATTAAGATGTTTGAAGCTTATAAAGATCGGTTAAGTTTCCGATCTTGGTTAGAATGTCGTATCCTGTAAGCTGAAACCTTTTCTTCTCTTTTATCACTCAGCAAACCGTATCTCCCTTCACCACACCAAGTAACTATTCGTTTATTATCGTTCAGGCCCTAAAGCTTTGAAAACTCAAGCACTGTTTGAAAACGGTTTCATTGCGCAGACTCCTGAATATTGTGCGGAGAGAGATATCGCATTTAAAATTTTATGGATTCCGGATAATGGTTCTATTCACTTCCATCAACTAGATGCCTGTTATGCTATGTTAGTGGTGTCCAATCGTTTAACTATGGATGAGAGTCTTATTTCAATATTCAAGGCTCAATAAGTCTGAATAACATTCTTACAAACTATCGACGACATAAATTTAAAGACTCTTTATGAGATTTTTGCTACAGTGCAATATTCTCCACTCTGAAAAATATGATATATACGAAGTAATGAATTGTATGCCAGTGATTTGGAGAAAATGCTTCAAACCGTAAGCAAATACATATGAAGGCTTTGAAGAGCTGATTACCAAGAAATAGTTAAACTTGCAAAAAATGTTGAATGGATATGCGCAATATAAGATATAGAGCAACTGCTAGATCGTGACAGAAAAAAAGGACGTTCAATCTGACGAGTTTGGTAGCAAAAAAAAAACTGGGAAAATAAATGCGAGAACGGAAAAGAAAACCATCGTAAAATTAATTTTTTCAGATAAATATTGGAACAATTTGTGTAAGAGCCTTGTGAAATAAGAATATGTAATTTTATAATTGTAAAGATTTAAGAATTTTGTAAGAAGTTATACATGCCAATTACCTTTTTAGACTATCGCATTTTAATAGAACAAAGCTTGTGAAAAGAATAATAGTACCCTGATAAAATTTTAAATTACATAAACAATGTACAATCAAAAAATCTATAATTCACAATAAAACTGAGAATAGAAAATTAATCTAAAAACGAGGTTTTCTTAATAAAAAAAATTAATTCGAAGATGGTTTGGATCGTTCCAATTTCCAGACTTTGATGCGTTCTTTGAGTTCGTTTGCTAAAAATTCACGATTAAATTAACATTTAAATGAACTTAACATCCACCAGTGAGTAGTCAGTTTCACCTTTATTCGTTTTAATTCATATTACTTATATTCATTCGAGTTCATTGATAATTTAATTAGATTTTGTTAAGAATTTATGAAAAATCAAAAAGGAAAACTCTATGGTTTTGTTGTTCAATTACCTGGTTGTAACATGTCTTCAGTGAGTGGTTGTCTATTGAAAGGATCCGTATTGCTATTGAGTAAATGTCGCATTATCACAGCTCTTTCCATCACTTGACCACTAGGTAAAAATACCGGGTCGTTCATTACCTGTAACAGGAAGAAAAAAAGAATAAATAAATGTTAATCCAAATTATGCATCTTAAGTTTTGGAATAAATTATGCTATTAAATCTACCGTCATCATGAGAGGATCTTTGAATTCGTCCGGCGCATCATTCATCCACTCCTCACTCTGTTCTGCATCTTCGAGATGTCGTTGCGCTTTTTGACTCAACGCTTCAAACTGTTCGATTTCCATAGGTGTCTTGATGCTAGAACGTTCTAACCGCAATAGAGCATCGGAGAATAGCTCTTTACGAAATGAACGCTAAACATGATAGATCAATGACATAAGAATAACGAACAAAAATTAAAAAAGAGAAAACACTCCAACGTATGTGTCATTAAAAACAATAATGTTAAAACAATATGGTGTATTATTATATCAATATCTTAATTAAGGGGTGTTAACTAAAAATCCGCACTAGAAGTAATAAACCCTTTATTGCATATTCTATAACCTCCAAATTAAATTAAAGCATGACAATTATATTATTTACAACGCCACTGATTGCTTTTCGATTACTTCGAATCTTCGGATACAATTAATTCTAGTTTTGGTATTAATTCAGTACAAGATTTGTAATAATTCAATTTACAAACAAAATTAGATTTACCGGCCGTTTCGTTTTTTTTTTGTGAAGTTTGCTTATCACGAACGACCATTTGAGTCTTTATAGCAAACTAACGTCATGACGAATCGTTAGTTTGCGATGAAATTGTAAGGTGGATATCAATTCTCACGATAAAATTGATATCCACCTTACAATTTCATTGTCGTTTGCAAATTGCTTTTTCCAGGCAAAAACACTTAATTGCTGAAAGAGATTTCCTTGAATGTACGAAATAAGATGTTTTTGCACAGTCTTCAAAACCGTGTCAATATTAATGGCAAAATTTGAGCACTTAATCAAGGCTTGAATTAGTTTGTAAGACGCAATTTCGATTTTTTTTTCATGAAAAATCCTCGTGTTGCTGCTGTAGGTTAATTTTTACACTATGAAAAAGTATAAAAATTAATATTGTCATTGATGGACTAACTGGAAAGGATAAAATAAGTCTCGATAAAAATGATGACACAATTTTTCGCATCGTTTTTCTACCAATTATTGCTGCCAAAATTAATGACTTAATACTCTACTCATCATCATCATCAATCAGCCCATATTCGTCCAGTGCTGGACATAAGCCTCCCTTGATTGCTTCCACATTCTCCTA
>WYDF02294050.1:0-16056 GCA_009867245.2 Adranes taylori | reverse complement strand
TATATCGAGAGGAAATTAGCCATTTCCTATCACGCTGGCCAGTGCGGGTTGATAGGAGGTCAAAGTTAGAACGATATATCCTTCGTTCTAGGTTGAACGGTTATACCGCCGTGACTCGGTCGCCAGAGCCTCTTTAGTTTTACCATGTCGTGCCATCACCCCTTACAGACCCCTACGCATATACAACTCTATAAATAGTTATCGTGATTCACTAATACATACGCGCGTGCATCTTTGCCATAAACGCGGGCGTCTAACTTATGCATATAAGTGGAATTACCAAATCCTCACAGATCTGCCAGAGATCAAACATCACACATTTATGTTCTAATCATATGTATCACTTTTTAACATAGAAAGGTTTTCTTCTTACCTCAAATTTCAGCGATCTGTTGCCGTGGCATTAAGATTTTTATTTAGTGTTAGAAACAATCTTGCAAATGGAAGGGTCGGTGCGCTTACTGTTAAGGAACTGGATGCTGCCCTGAAGATGATCATTAAGGATGTTCAGGCCCTCCCTTTTAGTCGCGAACTTGACGATTTATCACATAGACGTCCATTTATATATATTTATTTATTTTTTTTTCTTCCTATAATTGTTTATTTTTTATAGAAGAACAATACACGATTTTGTTAAAACTTTAATTCTATTTTACTTTTTAGTATTAAGTTCAGTTAGAGGTATCCGCAATATCTATGACACCTGGTTAACTTTCCACTGAGTATACTTGAGCCCCCAGAGAGCCTCTGGGGACCGGAACAACATCAGTTCGAATTGCGGTCTCACTTTAAACGGACCTGGCGCAAGAGGCAAATTCCAGAAAACCGAAATATTCTAATATCTAGTTGCGCCATTCTTGTGACAAATGCTAAGGCGCTCCATTAGCACCGTCGCGAGTAGGAGTTCCGTTAGCATTTTTATATATGAGATTTTATCTATAAGTACGTCACAACATGAATATACTCCTCACACAAACCTCCATTATCATCAACCTCATCTCCACTGATTCACTAAACTTCCTTTCCCAACCATCCTCATTATTTCCATCACTCTCACTGTTTTCATTACTATCAGCCTAATATGTTCATTACAAGTGCCACTGTGCGTCAATATATATTCCAGGTACTTATAGCTCTTCACTCGCTCTATTCTCTGCCCTCCCTGTTGATACTCGTCCCTTCTACATTCTCTCCCACCCCTTTTGCAAACCATAACCTTCGACTTTTCAACATTCAGTTCTAATCCCCTTCTCTCCATATACTTAATCAGTCTCAATCACCTCATTAAATTCCTCCATTGTACTCGCCATACATTCTATGTCATTCATTCGCATACGTCATCTACCATACTTTATACCTGCCTATCTGTATACCCCCCCCCTTGTTCTTTCATTAATACTTCTATATCTTATATGTATATATTGAAAAGACTAGCGCTCAGAGGGCAGCCCTGTCTCAGTCCTCTTATTACCTCAAACCAATCAGATACACCCGCATTCAGTCTCGTCCTAACTCCCATTCTCTCATATATTCTTTTTATCATTCTTATTAATACAATCGAAATCCCTACATCAACCATTTTCTCTCACAAGTATTCCATTATTATTTTATTAAAACCAAATTTATTTGTCTTATCTTCAGAACTATCCACAAACGGTATTGTGGTTGAATAAGTGCGCTGGAGAATAATTAGCGTGTGCATTATTTCACGTAATTCATAATAAACTGCTATTTATGCTAGCTATAAACCTGTTTATAGTATTTTAATTTTTTGTATTTCAGAACCTGAAATTACGTACGACGATATTGGAGTTGAACGGTACAAGAACGAATGTAAAGAATATAATTTACTACCAATCAGTAGAGTCATAAATTCTCTACATACTGATACATTAGACTTAAAAGTAAGTTAATAAAAAACACCTTAGGTTAGAGTTTCTCTACCTTTTTTGCGTCGAACTTCCCAGTTGTAATTAAATATTTTCAAGCACCCACATCCCCCCCTCTAATGTTTTATGCATTAGTGATACAAATAATGGCCAAATGTGGGCTAAATTTGAGAGAATGATGACTGAATGGATTTGCGAAAATGTAAGAATGTGGGATATGATTGTTATAATGGGTGATTGGAATGTGAGAATAGGAGAACATGGAGGTATATGGATTGATGACGCGGAAGTTTATGTGGAATTAAGATCGAAGGATAAAGTAATCTACATAGAGTGGATTGAGGAACAGGGTATGTTTGTGGGTAATATATGTACGGAAGGGGATTGGGATTGAAAATTAACAGTTAGCGGGCATGGTGAAGGATCGTTAATAGATTACGTGGTTATGAGTGTAAGAGCGGGTTAAAGTTTAAAATGTATGCGATTTGGGGAGAGGATCGAATCAGAACACATCCCAATAGAGACGGTGTGGAAAACAGATAAGGGAAGTATGGAGGGATGGGAATGTAATCAAAGATTAGTGGATAAAGAGGATATATATATATAAATGAGGGGATGAAAGCAGGAACGATTTGATTAAACAATTAGACAAAATGAAATGGGACAACATAAATAGTGTCAAAGAAGTGAATGAGGTGATAAAAATGATGTTGGATAAAGGGTGTTTGAGGAAAGGTAAGGGGGGAGATGGTAATATACGGCGGCTAGAAATGAGTGGAGTGGAAGAGGAGAAGGCTAAGGAAAGGAGAATGAGAGAAGAAGAGGAAGAAATAAGGCAGATAAATCAAGAAGGTGATTTATGGAGATTTTTGAGAAGTAGGGGTGCCGCGTAGGGGTGACAAAGTAGGGGTGCCGAATTAGGGGTGGCGAAGTAGGGGTGCCGTGTGAAGAAACAAAGTAAGGTGTGATATGAGGATAAAAGATTGGGAGAGGAAGTATAAGAAAGAAGTGAGTATAAGAGATGAAGGGATCTGGGAGCGGAAAAAAGAAAGGATTAATGTGAGAAGCAATGGGAAGGAAGATGAAGTGGAAGATATAAGTGTAGTAGAAGTAAAAAGATAGATAAAAAGAATGAAAGAAGGGCGGAACGCCAGGGGCAGACAGGATACCTGTGGGTGTATGGGAATGTTTGAATGAGGATGGTATAAGTGCACTAGTAAGAAGGATAAATGGGATATGGAAAGGTGAGATGGCGGTGTCAAAGGAATGGAAGAAAGGGGAAGTTGTACCTGTATATAATAGAGAGGGGATAGAATTAATGTGGAAAGTTATAGAGGGATTACAATTATGAATGGGATATATAGATTGTTTGCGAGGGTGATTAATAGGAGACTAGAAGAAGAAGGTGATTTTATCTGAGACTCAGAGTGGCTTTGTCAGGGGTAGAGGAACGGCGGATAATACCACTTTGGATATGATTGTGAGGGTGATATTGTGAGATAAATGGAGCACTTTGGGATATCAAGTCTAATGGAAGTATAATGGAAGTATATAATGGAGTATAATGGAAATATGGTGAGATCGAGAGTGAATATGGAGGTGTCAGCATGGTTTGAGATGCACAGAGGAGTAAAACAGGGGTTCCCTTTGTGTGCTACACTTTTTAATATTTATCTGGCAGACTTAGTGGAGGTTTTGAGGAGTGGCAAGACGGGGGAATAGATATTAGAAAGAAAAAGGTGTGGTCTCTAACTTATGCTGATGATCTTGTATGTATGTCGAATACAAGGGAAGAGATGAAGGTGATAGTGTGTAAGAAGGGAGGGAGAGAATGCAGAAAGGATGAGAACAGTATAGGAGGATGCAAAATAGAAAGCGCAAAATAATTAAATATTTGGGATTCATTTTGCCTCAAAATGGCAAGTGTAAGGAACATATCGAAATTGTGGCAAAAAAGGCAAGAGTAGCTACAGAAAGATTGAATATGGTGTGGGAGAGAAAGTTTGGAGAGTCAGTGAGAATGAGGTCCAAGATAATGGATATATGTGTTAATAGTATCATGTTGTATGGAGCAGAGGTATGGGCGGTGGAAGAAAGAGAGATGCTAGAAAGGGCCCAAATAGGATGATTGAAAAGGATGTTAGGATTGGATAGAAACACACCGAGTGGTATTGTTTTGCAAGAGTTAGGTGTATATAAAATATGCATCAAAGGAGTGAAAAGAATGATAAATATTGAGCGGAAGGTTTTGATGGATGATAACTACAGGAGGTAAAGGAGCTGTATGTGGAAGGTATAATGAAGGCGTGGAAGGAAGAATGTACGAATGATTCGATTAAGTGCAGAATGAAAGTGAATGAGAGAGTAGGATGGTCCGCATGTAGGTGACTGGAGGGATTATTGGAAAGTAAGGAAGGAATAAGAGAGGTAGTTGAAAGTATGAAGGACGTGGAAAGGCAAGAGAGAAAAGAAAAATTAGAAAATAGTAGATACAAACAATAGGTATAAATGGGTTATGAAAGAAGATGGCATGCGTGAGTATTTTCTATCATGTTTAGACATAAGTGTGAAAAGTATGATTGCAAGGTTTAGGTGCGGTACTGAAGAAGAAGGGAACAAATTTTGGTTAAATGAGCATGATGGAATGTGAAGGATATGTGGGAAAGTGGAAGAAAACTGGAATCATTGAGTAAAGGAATGCGTAGGAATAGTATGGGGTGGGGAAGGAAGAGAAATAGAAAAAAATTGAAGGTTAGGTCTGGGGAAAAGGTTTATAGGTAATAAAAAAAATAATGGATGAAATAAATAGAAGGAAATAGGTGAAAAGATAGGAAATGGGAAGAAGAAGAAGGGAGACGGGAGAATAAGTAAAAAATTGGAATAATAGGTTAGGAGTTAAAGGGTGGGAAGGGAGGGAGATGTAAAGGGAATAGGAGGGAAGATAAAGATAATAAATAATAGAGGGGAAGGGGGTTATGGAGGATATAAATGAATAGATGATGGATGCTCAAAACATTTGAAAAATAAGAGAGGTAAGGAGGAGGTAGGCCAGGCAATGTGAGCGTAGGGATGAAAAGCCTTCCCTTCTGTCCATTTTGTCTGAAAATAGTAATACAAATAAACTCAGGTCTTATTTAATACTTATTTGGTGTTCGCCTCGAAATATAATGGAAGTATGAGTTAGTGAGATAATTATGCTTGTATATTCTGAACCTATTGATCGGTTCTAGGTTCAGTTTTGTCAGATTGATATTGTTAGCAAGATGATTCCGCTATTTTGTTTGATTAAAACCAAAGCTGAAAACCCTGTCTCACATATATATGTGAAGAAAAAGGGAAGAATTGTTTGAAGGAAAGGTGTGATCCCAAACTTCTAGAATGTCAACAAGTGAAAGTCACCTTCCATTGTCGAATTTCTATAAATTCTTCGTGAACTTCTTCTGGTAATTGTAAGACATCGACAACAAATGTGTTTCTAGCCATATGTTATATTGGTAATTCTGAATTAATGCTTTGATAGTAGCAGTAAAATCTGTTTCCAATGCTTCCAAATGATTTTCTGTTTTAGTTTTAAACTCATTGTCCAGTCTTTGATTTTTGATTCAGCAGACAGTTTTTGCGTTCAAAGTCGAAGCTTTGCTATGAAGCCGTGAATATGATAATAGTTACTTATTAAAGTGTAGTTTTTGCCCTAAAACTTCAATATTTCCTGATTCATATATCCAACCTACTTTGTAATAGTTCAAATAGGCCAACCTATTTTGAAATTGTTCGTTGCTGAACATTTACAGAAAATCGTTTTTTCTTGGAACTTAAGATAAAGATGGACCTCATCTTTCAACTCATAAAGATGTCCGAACATGTTGCCCTTAGACAACCAACATACTTCTGTGAGGAAAACAAGGACTTTATAATCAGAATCGAGATCTTCGTAATGTAAAATAAATAATCGGCTAATCAAAGCGCTGCTCTTGATGTAGTTCACAACGTAGTTCCAACGTAAATTCTATCAAAATATTTTTGAAGCAAAACTTGCCAATGAATAACATAGTGTGTGATAACCATTGTGAGATTCTTTGCGATAAGCCTGATCCTACACCTCTCATTACAGGGGCACTATCACTGCAAATTTAAGTGAGTTTATTCCAATCGAAATCATTTTTTTATGAAGTCAAAAATTGAATTTTCAGATTTAGTGCCTGTTGTCAAAGATTGGGTGTACAAAATCTCTTCTTCTTCAATTTCATATTTGCTGATTTATCGGATTTCAACGATTAACTGTGCACACGGACGCGGGCTGATATTTTTGCAAGTGGGCAAATATTATACTATAGTACTATAGGTTGCTTATAAAGATCTGAATAGTAATTAAATTTAGAATGTTTCAATTTCCCGGTGAGGGCAAATTCCCGCCCTTGCCCTTGTAGGCCGGCGCCCATTAGTCTGCACACAGTTAATAATTATATCTGTGGATTCATTGCAAGTTATGGCAAAAAGTTTTTACTTTGTTTATGATTTGTGTTTTTATATCTGCAACAATATTACCGATTTACGTTTCATAGTGTTATTTGAAGTAGAAATCGACTTTTCTGATTCTTCTCTTAAGATTATCTACGTAGCTTTTAGTACACATGACTTGACTAATTCCTTGCCGATAGTATAAAGTTTCTTTTGCTTCGCTATCAAAATAGCTATTTAAAATGAAGCTTTGAGATGTGTGTGACATATAACAAAGGTAAATCCAAACTTATTATAGTCTTCGGAGAACTCAGTTTCTCGCTGCCATTTTCCCACTGCAATAAAAAAATTAAAATAAATAATTTTCCACTTCATTCAACCAAATAAAACACGTATCTAGATCGTACTTATTAATTAGAAAAAATAAATAAGGGAATAAAAATTATGAGTCATGTTTTATATATTTATGCAAACTTACCTTTTAATGACAATAAAAACTATTGTTTAAATAAGAACAACACTTGGAAACTCGGGAACTTGCATGAAATTAAACAATAACAATTATGCGTGAGCAACTGTTTTCTGACTCTGACTGATGATCGTGCGATCATAGGTACGTTGCGGACGAACCGCGGGTGGGTGGGTAGAGCGGTGCAGTAGGGAACTGTATGTTCTTCCGGCCCCGCGATGATATGTGCCAAAATCGTCCTAAAATGGTAACCGTTCCGCGATAACGGTATTTGTTCCATGAACGAAGGGCGGCCCTTTTGTTCCTGCCTTCGTAAATAGAGTAAATACCGGTATTTTGGAACAGGTCTTGGCGGCGTCGGCAATACATACAGTTCCATACTACTAACTAACGAATGGGTCAGTTAGTGACTGAAGGAATGAGTGATTTTATGAAATGTATTAGTAATTGGGATTTAAATGACTGTTTTCTAAAATACAAACGCATCCACCCCTTATGATTTCACTATGCCTTCCAAGAGAGACATGCCCCTCTGCTTGGGAAACCCTGCCTTAGATAACTTTATTAAAAGACATGCGAACTAAAAATCCGTACTATTACTATTTCATGTTATTTATATAAAAGAAATCAACTGAACTGTTTCTATTTGCATTGATTTTTTTTGTCATATTTACTTGTTGCTAATATCAGAATTACTTGTATTTACTTGTATGCTAATTTATTTTAAATATGAGCTTAAAAAGCGAAAATTAATTCAAGAGATGTACAATCGACAACCAAAAGTAACCGCCTATGCTACAGCTAAAGAACGTTCGATATATTGTCACGTTTATTGTTGTGACATGTAATTAAGTTCGCTTTATCAGGATAATTAAGTTGTGCTTCCAATCAAAACACAATCAATTTAAACGGAATCAGAGAGTAAATGTTAAATTAGGGCGTAGCAAAAATTGATAAAATATGATTTGGGTTTAGAATATACATACACTTTATGATTAAACAATATATTGCTTGAGAAAACCGCAAATTCAATCTTAGTAAAGTACAGCTCATGAATTAGTTAAATGTACTTGAAATAAAACTCATTACAATGTTAAAAGGTTCTATTAATCAACAAGTAATTTATTTAACAATCAATTAAAGGGGTTTGCTCAATATTGGTAAATAATAGAACAAACACTCATTAAGGTATATTTAAATTACATAAACAGTAATTCTTATACAACATAGTTTCCTTCCAGATGGAAATACATAAAATAGCGACCACGTAACATTAAATTTACCAAACATTAAATCGCCAAACTGTGTTTATCAATTTCTAATAAAATACTGTCTGCTCTTTACAACTTCTAATAAAATTCTATCCTGGGTATACTGAAGTTTTTGCCTTTTATATTTTAGGTCGATCGTTACTCCCTTCGCGGGAGTAACGAACGAGACGGAGTTTATTTCACCTTACTCTCACTCATTAAAAGTCTATCACATAAATTATTTTTTAGTTATCTCTCTAATATATAGGAGCATACAAATGTTTCGCATAAAAACTGCTTCTTGTTCCCCTTTGCTACTACTTTCATCCTTCGTTGCAGTAAGTATTTTCCCCGCGGCCGCCTACAAGATGCAAGCCATGTGTTGCAATTATTTTGCGTGTATCAAATAAATCGTGTATTCCTTTAGATTATCTATTTAACTATTTAAAGATCGTTAACCTATGGAATCTCAAGAAGTTAACATGTCTAATATATTTTTTGGCGTTACAATATGGAATCGCTATAAGAACAGTTTATGATGTTTGGAAGAAAATTAATGAAGGTTATGGAGTTGCTAGAGCAGAAGGCTTTGGAAAAACAGGAAGGAAGTTAACATAGAGGCAAAAATGAAAGAAATTTTAAAAGAATCCAGAAAACAAGAGCGACCATATCAAGATTTAATGTTTCTGGTCCTCATGTGTCTAAAATTTGTAGAAAGAACGAAATAAAGCAATTTAAGAAAATTGAACATCTAAATCTACACTAAAACAACAGAGGCAAATTGATCGTTTAAACATTTTAGTTTTAAGTCATTATAAACCAAATGGTAACAACATATCAATATTATTATGCCCAAAAGAAGCAAGATGTTTCTGAAAATGTAAAATTCCAAATGAGAAAAAAAATTGAAAGCATCAGAAATGAATTGAAATTGAAAGCATCTACTACACTAACAACTGTGGCGTCCCTTTATATTATACACAAAAATTGACAAAAGATGGTGCCTGTGGGTCGCGATTTCACCAAAGGGCACCATTGAACCTTATTTTGTAGAAGCTAATTACGTGCTTAATACAGAATTGTAGTTAAAAGAATCTCTAGACTGTAGATTAAACCCATTTGTACAAAAATATTGGCGCGGTATATATTTTGCCCCGACAGTGCTTCCTGTCATTATGCAAATAGGACCGTTGACAAGTTACAAGAATTAAATATAAAGTATATTGATGTTATGGAATGTGAAAGGGAGATGGAGGAGATTTATATGATTGTGGAGATACAAGAGAGGTATGCGAGAATTAAGGAAAGTACATATAATAGAAGGTATGTAGATTTGTTAGTGGAAGGAGATTTGCCGGTATTTTTAAAATTTCGGATCAGCATGAATGTGAAAAGGATAAACGCTAGGTTTTGGTGTCGGAATGAAAAAAGCGGGAATGGTAACAGAGGGATAAATTAGGAAGGACGAAGTTGTATAATATCTGGAAGGAAGGATGAAAGATGGGAGCATGAATGAATGTAATTGAGAGAATGAATGTAATGGAATAAGATTAACAGAAGAGAAAAGCAGAAGGTTGAATAATTGGAGGATATGCATGGGTCAGGAAGGATATGGATTGAGTATAATGGTAAAAATAAGGGAAGAGGTAAGAAAGAGGGAAGGGATATGAAGAAAGCAAAGGTATGTGCTGATCTCAAAGGTATGTGCTGATAAGGAAAAACAATTTTGTCCTTATCAAAAGAAACCCCATATTCAAATTTTTTATTAAGCGCTTTATACTAAAAGTTTTATTGCTCATTTAAAGCAATATATGTTGTAATTAATAAAAAATTGTTTTAAGTATTATGGATTGACCATTAAACAAATAAGAGTAATATGCAAAGCGCTCACGTTGAATATGCATGTGAAAAATCTAATTCTACAAGACAATTGGCTTGATCCCGAATCGGTGTTTCAAATCAGTGAAATGCTTCGCGAAAATAATTCTATAGAGTACTTAAATTTGAAAGAATGTAGAATTGGTTCTGAAGGTAATTAATTGCTTGTTAATTTTAATACATACTTAATATCAATAATCATAACAAATGTTTTTAAGAAGCGGCCGTTTCAAGATGTATGGCGCTATTTCACCCATTATTATATTGATTGTCAGCATCCTCTTTATTAGGACTATCACGGCTTTGAAAAGCGAGATTAACTCATTAAACCACAAGCTGGATGTTGATAGAATTGTAAATTTGTATAATTAATTATTAGTTTTTGAACGCAACCAGCTATACATTTAGTATTTGATGTGCTTAATGTTGCATACCGATCGTTATCGAATAGGTATTATGCCCCTTATATGCAAAGTAGAGAAGATTAGGACAACATTGTATCATCTATAGAGATATTAAGTGCAATGAAGACTATAGAGACGCACCTTATACTTCTCATATAAGGTGCGTAATAGCTACATCAATAACGATTAACCACATCAATTATTGCACGTAAATCTTGGTGCATTCAAAACCTAATAATTCATAATACGAATTTCATTTCTGTCAACAGGCAGCTTGTGGCTTAGTGGGTTACTCTCGGTTTTCAAAGCTGTGATTCGCCTAGTAAAGAGGATGCTGACGATTCCTTATAATAATGAGTGAAATGGCGCCATACATCTTGAACAAACTTGTCATAAAAGCAGATTCCATTTTCTCTTTATTTAATTGTTTGTTTGATGCATGGAGTTTGATTATTTTTTGAGAAACCTGTATACTATGACATTACTGGAGATATACACAGTAACAAAACAAAATATATAAGTCTTTATATTTTGATAATAATAAAGTGGTACATATCTGTTTTTTTAGGAATATCAAATTTATTAGAAGGCATAAGTTTGTCCCAGACATTAAAAATATTAGATTTAAGTTATAACGAACTGGAAGATGAAGGTGTTAAAAAACTCGTAAAAGCTTTGAGAGAAAATTCAACAATCGAGAGCCTTAATTTGAGCCATAACAATCTAGGCGATAAAGCTGCAATAGCCCTAGCCCCGTATCTTCAGGAAAATATGTTGTTAGAAAATTTAGATCTATCATGGAATAATTTTTACACTTCTCCAGGTATATATCTATATAAAACCTTTATTGGTATTGTACATAAAACCTTTATTGGTTTTATAAAACCTTTATTGGTATTGGTATAAAACCTTCATTGGTATTTAATAACCCAATATAAATATTTAATATAGTATTGGTATAGCCAAAAAGAGAGAGAGAGAAAGTTCAGAACATCCTCCAAAAGTAAATCTACATCCTAGATTCTCCTGTCACTTGATGTTATCTTGAATTACCTTTTCTTTATACTCATTACTATTTCATTATCTCTAATTCTTTCCCGTGGGGTCCCATACAACTCTGCCAATTGTTACCCAAACTTCTTTCTTCCTCATACCGTTTTAAACCCTCACATTTCTTTACCCAGTGCTCACATCTTTTCTCTTTTTTCCACATATAATAGAAGTAGAGGAAAACAGAGGGTTCTTGATCACTTTCCTCCTAACTAGAGCACCGGCGCATGAACCATATTCTTATAACTTAATAATATTTTACATATAAAAATTATATATTGATGAATGCTTCGGACGATTCGGGTTGCATTAATCATTCCTCCTAAGTCGTCATTTTCATTATGTGGACATAGCGATGAAAATCATTTCACCCATCGTGGACAATCAGTATATTGTTTCATATTAGTATATTGCTAAGCATTTCTTTCCCAACGCTTGAAGCTATTGAAATTTTTTATAACCTTTCACGTAGATTACAATAATATCTTCATCTGCAAGATGGTCCAATAACAAATCGCTAAATGATTTCGATACAAGCATTGAACCTTTTGAATATCCTATTCTGATTATATATATATATCGTTTGACAGCTGTCATTTGAAAAACCAATATGGCGGTTGAAATAAGTAAATGCTACATATGGTAGATGTTGAAAGAAGTATATGATACATGTGATAGTTGTTGAAACTTATTTTGGGGGTCCTAAAAGTCAAATAAAGATTTCAGAGTATACAGGTCGGTTTTAAAATAGTGTAAAAATGTACAACCGCTTTCATGCAGATTTTCCTGTCGTTGCTTGTGGTGGTGTTTGACATACTACAAAAGAGATTTAACATTCTTGTATACATATTTAGATTGTGTTTATGTATAATTGTGATAATTGCTTATGTTTTAAATATGAGTAGCCAGCAGTTTAAATATGGCGGCAGTTGGAAAGTTTAGCAATTTTCATGTAGGTAAAACAGAGTTCTGCGTCATTGCTTGTCTATAGTGCTGTACATTCTACGAGAGTTAGCGGTTGCTGTGAAGGGAACATGATTATAATAGTAATAGATGTAATGTAATGAATTGGGCATCTTTACTATAAGTACGCTATGTGGTTGAGGATTTGAACCGGATTCTAGTAGAGTGAATTAATAGAAGTCAATTATGCAAGTCACTGCACTACTTGGTTGCATAAATAGAATTGTGTTTTATTATATTTATGAAAAAGAATCTTTACATTGAGTACCCCATGCATCGAACTTGAATCCCCTCCCACTGCAACATGTCTGTTACAAGTGACATGATCGATTTAAAACTAAATAGCGTCTTAACTATATGCAATTAAGTGCTCATAAGCCAGATGATCTAAAAGTAATTGAACCAAATTAATTGTATCATCTGCATCGGAGACTGTTTCTAACTATCAGTATGACTACTCGTCCGATTTTAGTCAAATAAAGATTTATTTAAAATACAGGGTAAATTTTTTTTTAAAGAACCAACAATAGTATGGTAATTAACTCCCCATTTGACTAAACCCAAATGATTTAAAACTGATTTAACCAGATTAACTGGATCAATATGACTACTCATCCAATTTTAGTGAAATACAGAGTTATCTACAATAGAGCAAAATTAAAACCAATAATAGTAAATAACTGCTAAATAACTCACCATTTAACTAAAACTAGAGGATTTAGGAGTGAACGCAAAACTATAGGCCAGCATGTGAGAAGCGAAGAAAATCCTACAGATTGTCGGTCATTAATACATCGCAAATTTAGGGCAACACATGTGGCTAAATTGTCCACATTTCCTGTTACGTCATATTGGCCAATGCGTGCATTTACACCTACTTCAGAAAACATAGTGGAGCAAAGCGCGCAGGATGTGTTGAAGAACATAAATGTAAAGCAGTGGAATATTTTACAATATTTGCATAGTGTCTACGATTCATTTATATCTGTAATACCAGTAACCTTAAGAAGGGCCCACAGAATGCCCAAAGAACGTTAACATGCCACAGAACAGTTAACTAGGTTAGTTCAAAAGGAGGTTTATTCTAAGGAAATTAAGGAATTAAAATACGCATCAACTGTAGATCGTAGCAGCAAATTATTAAGATTACATCTATTTTTTTATCATAAAAACATTATTCAAGTTGGGGGTCGAATTAAACGTGTTGAAGGTGATTGGTAATTGAAGGTTGAAGGTAATCAGATTAATTCATTACTATGTGACTACTCATCCGATTTTTAGTCAAATGAAGATTTATTTTCAACAGAGCTAAAAATAAAACCAATAGATAAACTATTACATATTTATTTTACATTGCATACAATAGAATCGAATATTTACAATATAATACATTTTAAATTATGTTTACATTAAAAAATATAATTGTTTAATTATGTTTTCGCCGCTCGTTGTTTCTTCTTTTGTTTGTTGAATCATTAGCAAATTAAAAATTTTTAAATCCGCTCATAGTTGTAAGCGGATTCTGTTGATAAGTTTGAATTAGAATAGTTTCATCAGTAATACTTTGGTCTGAATTGATGTATCGTATTTTGACTTGATCAGAAAATAAAACTTTCTTCATATTTTGCTTCTAATTGATGCAATATTCTAAACTGGAAATGAATAGTACTTTTAATAAGATTTGACGTAAACCCAACCCTAAAGGTCAAAGATATGAATAAAGGTTTCATGTACTATTTTGAGGCCCCAAATATGTGAATTTTTTAAAGCTTCCTCATGGAGGACCAACAACTAAATTATATCTATGTACCAGATATTTATAAAAAAAATTCAGTTCTAATTTTCACTCTTCAGATACTTCGTCTATTAATGATTGAGGAAGATCCAGCTTATTTAAATTTTAAAATGTTTCAAAATTATTCAGTATAGCTAATTGACGATTGACAGTTAAATGTTTTGTTCTTGAGCTTCGCATAAGTATGGCCTTGCATAATTCAAAAAGATAATACTAAAAAAGAAATGACTATTACTTGCTGATTTGCTACTGATTCTTTATCAAAGATCTTCCTATGTATCTACAAATTCGATATCCAGGAATTACGCTCTCTTGGGCTGCATATAGCAGACTTGGGGATGTGTTTAAGAGTAATCTCCCAATTTATCTAAAACGAAAGGTTTTTAATCAGTGCATTTTACCAGTTATGACCTCCGGCGCCGAAACTTTAACTCTGACAGTCACATCCGCTAAGAAGCTTAGAATAACACAACGCAAGATGGAAAGATCGATGCTCGGTGTGTCACTTCGTGGCCACGTTAGAAATGAGGACTTACGGGCGAGAACAGGCGTCACGGATGTTATCTACCAGGTGGCTAAGCTCCATTGGAACTGGGCTGGACATGTGGCCCGCATGGCAGATGGACGATGGACAAAAACGCTGCTCGAGTGGATACCAAGAGCTGACAAGAGAAACAGGGAAGACCTCCCACGCGATGGACAGACGATATCAAAAAAATAACCACAAACTGGATGCACAGCGCTTAAAATAGAGGACAGTGGGCAGAAATGGGGGAGGCCTATATCCAACAGTTGATGCAAAGGGCTGATTGATGATGATGACGATATTCTGGCATACAATCTGTAAATCCCATTCACTTCTCTAGGTTTTATTTCAAACTTTATAATTCAATATTGTTTGTAAAATTTCTACCGTTTTTGTTTTTTTTTAAATTTTTTGTATTTATTGTAATGTTAATTCGTGTAATAATTAAAAATGTCAATAAAAGTTTTGTAACAAGTTTCGGATTTTGTTCCACTACTATTATTTGTTTTGAAGGTTTGAAAATATTCTGTCCCGCATTGGCAACGTCAAATGTGAAGTATTTAAATCTTGCTTGGAATGCAATCAACACAAAAGAAGCTGTACTTCTAATTATGAAATATATGAAGGAAACGCAATGCTTAGAACATTTAGACTTGAGCAACAATAGGTAAAAAGTGAATCTTTACCTACATCAAATTCTTTTCTGTTTCTAGATATCCTGTTCATCCCAAACATTGAGCAAAATTACAATGATTGAAATTAATATAATCATTTGTATCGATATAATCATTTGAATTAATATAATCATATAACCTTTGAAAAAATTACCCCACTCGGGAATCGAACCCGAGCCTCTCGATTGCCGGTCAGATGTTGAGGCCACTAAACTAAGTGGGGTGAGGATTTCAAAGAACAAACAATCGATATGAAACTTATAAACAAGTTTTGTGGTTACCAATATTACTGTCAACAAATGGTTTTCGCGTCATCAGGCAGAAGTCACCATTAGTCTTGTTTTGTTTTTGTTTTTATATTAATTTCTATTTTCACGCCTTAGTAGGCAAATATGATATATAAATGAGATATTTCATGAGTGAATGGGTCACTCTGAGTGTAATTAATAATGATTATATTAATTTCAATTATTTTTATTTATAGGCAGAGTGCCCATGCACTCATTAAATGTCTCATTTATTGAGCAACATAATTGCAATTTTCACTTCGACCACTTCTGGTCTGAATAATGTTCTGGTACTTGTTCAGTAGCATTGTTTAATCTTTGAGGACTTCATCCACCTTTTATTTTCCCATATGGCGTTAACTTTAGTAATTTTACTCTTTGGAATGTTGTAGTGCATGCCATATATTTTACAA
>WYDF02294028.1:0-16059 GCA_009867245.2 Adranes taylori | reverse complement strand
AATCCCTTAACTCCTTCCCAAGCCTCCAACCTCACTTCCTTATACTTTATTCCTTCCCTTATCCCCACTATTATTCCTCCGCTCGTCCTACCCTTAACGTTTTTCCTTATCGCCCCCTCTACCACCCATCTGTGTTGCCTTGGTAATTTTTCACTCACTTCCTCCCATTTTTCCAACTCCACCCATGTTTCCACCAACGAACAGTTCACCAAATTAAGAACAGTTCAACAGTGGAATATGCAATAATTGCATATTCCACAATATGCAATAATTTCATTGCAATTTGAGAAGTGTTGTTTTAAATTTCAAATATTGTTTACATATCACTATCGCTATATTATAATTATACATTTTTCTAGAATAATATACATTATTTGGTAAGCTGAATTTTTCATATTTTATGTTAATTGGGTAGCAACAAATTCGGATTATTAATTAATTTGTTTAGCGGTTTTTTTTTTATTAATATTGTCGAAATGAATATATTTATAACAAATAATATAGAATGTAAAAAATGATATAATCTAATTTTAATTTGTCCTCGAAGGTTTTAATGTATGCATCGGGGTGCATTTTAGCTAGGACCGCCCCTGGTTACCGACTTGAGTTATAAGACATGAGAATCTCATACCTTATAACTCAGGCTGAGATCAATGTCACTTGAAAAAATTGCATTATTTCCTGATCATGTAGGTTATATATTAGAATTGGAGTATAATATAAAATAATATTTTTACAAAAAAGCGATGTAAATGATAATACTTACGCATTGGTCACATATGCTGCTTTTTATTTGTAACCACGAACACTTATAATTTTTGTTAAAAAGTCTACACCTCCATGTTACTTTAACATATATGTTATAGTTATCTGCTTATAAGCAAATTTGGGATTCCCTTATTGCCAGTGTTTATAGGAAAGCACGCATTGGACCTGTTATTTTGGAGCAGATCTGCTTTTGAAATAATTTTACAGACATACATAGGTAGTAACAAGTCTACTTAATGTTCAAATTTTTTATTACTAATTTAACATAGTTTCAGTTCAAAATAATTATTCAAAAATTTTACAAAACAATAAAAATGCTTACGTTATATAAAGATGAAAACATCTTTAGTATTTAAGATGATTTACTTAGTATTAAGCATCTTTAGCATTTAACATCTTTAATAAAATCAATGTTTTAACGGTTATTTGAATTAATTATCATGCTTTCTTGGCAAATGTTAACGTTTAACCGAATTTCCATGACACTTCCTTCTCAAACTTCTATAGTATTCTTTGGCTATGGTATGTTTATTCCTTGTTGAGTCTATAATGACACGGTCCTTGCAAATAAGTAAAGTCTCAGGCATAAGAGAAAATTTAGTTATACTTTTGCTTTAAAAATTTGTATTGAATAAGCAGTTTTGGGGATAAAGAGCATTATATTTTGAGTACCAATTAATATTCTTTCTATGCATGCAGTTCTTAAGTATATTTTATCTTTTGGTCGTTAATTTCGGGAGGGGCTGCAAATATTACGTTCTATATTTTTCAACTTGCTTGCATTTAAAAATTTACTTGTGTTTTGAATATACCGGGTGATTCAAATTCTGTTTATTTAGAAATTATATACGTAAAAATGTTCTTGTAATTACTGTATTATTTTTATACTTCGTCCCGTATATTTTTATAAGCGATTGGTACAACTAGCACACTCTCTTGCTCCGTGCAAGTACTGAACAGGGACTGACATTGGTTCACATTACCGACATACAGAGTTCTACATTTTCTGCCGCCATCTTGCTGATGTGGCGCCGTCTCCTCAGTTGCGCAGAAACTATTGCAACTCAGACACCTTATTTACACTACTACTGTGATACATTACCAAAAACAAACAAAAGAAAATTTACAATAAATGTTCAAATTGTTCTCCATTGACCAATAAACAATGACTTAACCGGGCAGTACATAACATTTTGGTGGATAGGAAGTAGGGGACAAGTGGAATGGCTCACTAGATCACCTGATCTGAGCCCAGTAGACTTCTTTTTATGAGGTTATTTAAAATATAAAGTCTATATTAACAGACCTGAAAATATCTATGAGCTAAAAGACCGCATCAACCGAATCAGGTAAGAAATGCGGAACATAACACCTATTATGCTACAAAATGTTAGAATGTATTGCCCGGTTAAGTCATTGTTTATTGGTCAGTGGAGAAGAATTTGAACATTTATTGTAAATTCTCTTTTGTTTGTTTTTGGTAGTGTATCACAGTAATTGCATAACTACGTCATTCAATGAAATTGCTATATTAATTTAATTCTTCATTTATTTTGTATGTTTGTCCACCCTGTAACAATTTGAAGCAACATATGATACATTTCTGGAATCAGCTCAGCAAGCGAAATCCGGAAAGAGAAAAAAAAATGGGGTGTTCCATTAAAAAAACTGGTGATGACGTCATCACACGAAGAGAGTTCACCCTATATATTAGATTATTATTTTAAAAAACAGTAAATTAAAGTAAAAAATCGACCTATTTCGGGAATTTTTAGTAATGTTTATTTACCTAATAATGAATTTATGCGTTACTTTATGGATGTACTGTATATATACACGTGTATTTTTGGGATATTCCTTAGGAAAACACTTAGTAATATTGTTTTCGATGTTGTGCATGCGAAGAGAGAGAGAGAGAGAGAAAGAGAGATTTGAATTAATAATGGTTTTATAACATTAGGTTTAGCCGTACCATTGTATACACACTTCACTTCGCCCATCCGTCGATATGCCGATATTATTGTTCATCGATTACTAGCCGTTACCTGTGGCGCAGATGCGACGTATGCAGATTTGTTGGATAAAAATAAAACAGGTGATTTATGCCAAAATCTAAACTACAGAAATCGGATGGCTCAGTATGCAGGAAGAGCATCAGTTGCATTTAACACCCATGTAAGTATTTATAATAATAATAAGATATATTTGTTATTTCAAACAAAAAGAACTGGCTAACGACCGAATTTGTCAGCTTACAGCATTTAAAATTCATTTTTATAGCACTTTAAGAAAGTTTCTTGGGTTATTAAAAACATTTAATTAGAAACAAATATAAAGTTATGCAAGGGGCAGAGTTGTAAATTTAGAGCGATTTTACCCAGAAATTTTTTAATCATAAAACTTAAATCACCTCTTTTTGTTTAGCTCTTCTTCAAAGGAAAAATGCAAGACGAAGAAGGTTATATTTTGTATGTAAGGAAAAACGCTTTACAAATATTATTGCCAAAGTACGGCTTAGAATGCACTTTATATACATCGAAAAAGGGCGAAAAATCCATGTTTGAATATAATGAAGAGGTGAGTATTCTATAAAGCATTATTTCTAGATTTTATTTAAAAGCGAAGAATTATTAGAACTATTTGTCTTTGAACCTCAATGCCTTAAAAGCGTAAAACTGTGTCATATTTTTGACTTATATGTGTACGACATTTCTGTGTAGAAAAAGTAATTCATCCTATTTATATTATGTTGTAATAAATGATAGAGTAGTTGGATTAGTAGATATATAAACCAATGCCTGAACTAGCGCACATGTAGCGTCGTAAACTTCCAGATAATGCCCTAGAACTTCCGAATTTTTACGACTTGCGGAACTACATATATATTCCTAGTTTTCTTCCATTAACACCGAAGAATGAAGCCCCTACAAGATATTACGTTACGGCGGCTTTCAGAAATCATGAGGGGGTGACAAAAAATTACTGGTTATGTGTTAATTGGCCTTTTTGTTATCTAAAATAACATGTTAAATAATTTACATGGGCTTAAACAGTCACTAATTGTAACAAATTGCCGGTGAACGAAGTAATGCTGTAATGATTTAGTATTATTGTGTGGTGTTTGGGGGGAGGGGGTATTCTGTCACTTTTCTTTTCAACTTCTTTGGTGGTGTTCAAGTAAACAAACAACCGATTCTGGTGCCTCATTATCTCACACCTGCTACAAATATCAGCACAAGTTGTTATGTGCAACAAGATGATATTTTTAATCCGAACATCATAATTATATACTCGGCGTGGGTAGAGAAACAGTTTATACAGTGTGGTGGTAGATATTGTCCGGTCTAGAATCAACCATAAAGAAAACATCGTATACAAAGTAAGAAAAGATTTTGACTGATATTAGAAAGGTAAAGTATTTTAGGATCATCTTTGACAGCACACCCAACATGTCACACATAAATCAAATGAGTCAAATCATTCGTTACATTCACATAGAGAACAAACAAGTTGAGTCATTTCTAGGGGTTTTCAGTTAACTGGACAGAAAGTCGGTAATTTAACGGGAGATATTTTGAAGGTAATTGAATGAGCAATACTTCTACAATGACATGAATTCATTCAGGAGTTCAAGCAAGGATTTGTGAGCTTAATCCTAAAGCATTACTTGCACCCTGTACAAACTACTTTCAATCTATGGAGTACATTGGTTTGCAACAGATCCATTATGTGTCTTTTTTAAGAGCTTGTTTTTTACGTGTTTTTCTCAGATTTCTACGTCCATCTTTCTCGTCTAGCTTCCTCATTTGTCAGAAAGATGGTCAAAATTTCTGACAAATGTTTATGCTTAAAAATGTGCGTGTTTATAGAGTTAACCTCGTTCAAAAGTATTTGCAGATTCCTGAGTCTAAAGAAGTCTAAAGGTCTTTTTAAAAGACAAAAGAAATTACTTTGTTAATGAAGCACTGCAATTTGCAAAAAACACATTCCTGACACAAGAGATGGGTATTCCTGTAGTAAAACGAAGAATTGTCAGGAGGAAGAAAATTATGGCCGGAGAGAAGGCTGCAGACGAGACGCTGACTTTGGACCAAGAACTGAAAAAGTCAATGTTAGAGTGCACTGACAGGTTTCAACAAGAAAGCGATACACGCTGTGAAGTCATGGAATGTACATCAGATCAGTTTGCAGTCTTAGAGCCCACAATCTGATCGGAACCTTGGAAACTGAACTTTTCAAGATTAAGTCGTACAATGTTTGGTTGAAAATTACGATGAACTTTCTGCAGATGGTATCCTTACAAAAATTTCACGCCGTTGGACTTCCTTAAGATTTTTAGAGTTTGTGGTTGAATATGAACCTTTCGATCCTGTTCCTTATCTGATTTAAGCATTAAGACTTTTCTTAACTTCTTGTGCTTTCTCAACAAATTACATTTTATATTTTGGTGAAAATGGCGGTGACAAGCACTCCGCGCCGGGTATCACCAGACCTCGTAACGCCATTGTTTGCTAATTTATCAGTTTTCAAATTTATCATACCAAACTAATTATTTAATTAAAATATGTATAGTGTCGTGGACCATTTCTTATTAAATTTAATAGGAAACAATATGCCGTCTTCATCCACGGTTTTTTGGTGAAACAGCAAATAAACTTTTAGGGATGGTTTTCAGGAGCTGGGTCCATTCTCAAGCTAACAGTTGAGAGTTGACTGTCTATGTCTCCATTTTGTCAAACACTCACACAAAAAAGTTTATAATCTCATTGATATTTGTGATTATTTAATCATTTATTTCGAAAATTATGGCTGTAGATAAGTCTCAAGTAATAGTTGGTATCCTTCAGAAGCCATGTAGCATTTTGTCTTGTGTGTTTAACAGTACAAAATCACGTCACATCTAGAATTATGCTTTAGGTAGTCCATAAAGTTTGTTAAATTTTAAACGTGGCAACATCGCGTTGGATGCATGGAACTAATTTTGTTCTACGCAAAATACAAGATACTATATAAGAGCAAAATTTTAACCTCTTAGTTTTAAATCTAAATTTCAAATAAAATGATCAATTTGAACCCCTCTCAAAATTATAATTTGGATCGGCCACTATTAAATTACATTTAACAACATTTATAAAATATTTTTTCCCTTAACTTTGCTTAGCTTCGGAATTTCGCTAGGAAAACAATCGTTTAGGTATTACGGGTATATATGTATCTTGAATATCGGTTGCCATGGCGACAAATGGTAAAGTTTTTAGTTATTAACGGTCATTATCTTTGAAACTATAAGAGGTAGACCCATCATATGTGGTATCACTGTAAAGCGAATCACAAGGGCTACTAAAATATATATGGTGTTACTAAAAAGTTTTTGAAACATTTTTTATTGCTCAAAATAGATTCAGTATATTCAAACTGTCCACAGAGGCAAAATTGAGGTCGCCTGGTCTTACTGAACTTCCCCAAGTTTCGTTTTTCCTACTTTCATAACAACCGAGATATTTAGGTTTGTACACTTTTTTCAAGGTCACATTACTCCGAAGATTACGTGTGCGTTTACTTTATATTTTGCATATCCCTTTGGTATTAAAGGAACAACACAAAAAATTTAATCAAAATTACATGTCTAGTTTCTGAGAAAATAGCCGCTGAAAAATGAACACCCTGTATATATGTTAAATTTTAATAAAAAAAAATGTTTCAAATAAACTCAAAGGAGCTTTTGGTGGCCTATACAATAAAGTTTATTCGACTGTCTATCTTTTATAGTTCCTGAGATTATCGAAAAGTTTGTCAAACTTTGAACCGGCAACGTCGCGTTCTGTAAGTCTTGGATCGGTCCCATATAAAAGGAGTTATTCTGGAACATACATACGTACGTACGCACAGATATTGAGAAATTCGACCTCCTTTAATTTTTTTTTAACTTTTTATATCAAAAATTGTTCCCTGTGGTCCTCTTTGAAATACGTATTAACGAATTGCAGTAATTTCAATACAACAGATGTACTAAGATGAAATAGAAAAAATTTTCAACATGAATCCTATATCTCATATACTTATACGTATTACATGCGTATATGGTATATGAAAGATAAAAATGGATTTGGAAAAAAGAAACGTTTTAGTTCAAAATTTCCAACTTCTATTCAATTAATTCGCCTTGCCGCGTATAATTTAATACAAAGTAAGTCTGTAATCTTTATCGGCATTAATAAAACATTCACAATTCACTTATATAATCTACATTTCAAAATAAATCAGTTCTAATTCCGATATTCGCACACAACTTATTCACCTCTAATCATAAAGAAAAACAAAACAATAGAAATACTCAAACAACATCGTAACTTTTCTAAAATTCAGAACTTCTTTATAGAACTGTCAATGAGGAGGACTACAGAAGATCTGCAGTGACTTTTCCGAGGTTGTCTATGACCCCCATCTCGCTTCAATCCCTAAAAACTTAAAATTAAAAAAAAATATTGTATCTAAATTTTCTCTCATTTTAAGTGATTAAACGAGTTTAAAAATATCCACGATTAAACATCGGAGAATGCTCTTACAAATTAGCCGAAAAGAAAGTAAAGAGCGGTCGTAGGTCATGGCAAATCTGTCTGCGCTGTAGACAAAGACTGGGAAAAAATGAGTCAAGAGCGGTTGTAGGCTGCGGCAAAGCGGACAGCGAAGCTGTTCGCGCCGTAGTCAATTATGGGGACCGGGGAATTCATGGGTAGGCCATTTATAGGGTAGACTAATGTTGTTTAGTTTACCCTAAACAACTATTGTGCTAATAGAATTTAATAGAAGAGTTATAAGGTGGCAGTCAAAATTAAGAGGTTCCACTTTTGTTTTATGCAAGACAAAACAAAACGTAGGACTTCCAGGATATGAAAGAAGGGGTAGCGAGCTCATCCACGAACTTTTATATGACATAAAAATATTTTTTATTTGATTATCTTCGCTCTTTTTGAATGTCTTTCATTATCTTTTTGATAATGAGATCCTTAATTTGTCGGATTTCAATTTTATACCGAAATCCGTGAATGTAATTGTTAGGAAGTCACTTGACAGAAAGTGAACTTTTTTGTTGTAGCCTTTCAACAGTGGATAATTCTGGGAGAGTTCATTGGGGATATCAAGGCACAAAATTTATGTTGTTTGAAATTTTCTGGCTTTGTTTTAGAATTTTTTCTTTTTGTGTCCTTAAATGAGCAATTTAAAGACTGCGTTTTCTTTCACTTTTTTGGAAATAGAGTTTCACGTAATATCGCGTCAAAACTAAATTTCCTCAACCGTGTTGAGAGATATGTTCAATGTCTGATGTAGCGATTGAGTCTACGTAAATTTTCAATGCATATTCCATAATTTATGGGATGTGCGTGATCATGGATTAAGTTCTTGTACAAGGAGGCGTGTGTGTAGGCACCTTCAATTGCAACATAAAATTAACTTATACTGCGACTCTAAACTCGTTCATTTAATTGTGAATAATGTTATTGCGATATAAGACCAAATATATTAAAAAGAATAAAATATAAATTGGGCACTAATCAGTTAATTAATTTTTATCGAAACTAAAATTTAACATGAGACGCCCCTTTTAAATGTCTTACACAAGAGGCAAATTGTTAACTGCTTTTGAATTATGCCAACTATATTGATATTAATCTATACTGATAATCTTTAATTTAAATTTTGAAATAATTACAATTAATTGTAAGGGAATTATAATTGAACGGAAAACATCATACTGTGAGCTAAAGTTAAACTATTATCTGAGTTTCTCAAACGTGTACATCTAAATTACAGAATATTCCCATGATATACCATTTTTTACAACTTGCTTGGTAATGATAACTTTATTTCAGGAGCAAACACAGAAATATGGTGATGTTGTATTCCATGCATTTGATCCACTAACCGTAAGATTAGTCTTGGATTCATCCAATATTCAGCACGAAAAGTTAGTGTTGCACCTTGTTCAACCATACATCGAAGGATTTAGTGTAACATGTACAGACAGTAATAAGAGAAAGGAGAAAGACGAAACAAGTAAAGATTCGGAAACTTATAAGAAATCTAAAAGGACAAAGTAAAAGTTTATGTGTTTTAATAAAAATAAATTTGACTTTCATTTTGACTATGGATTTTCATCTGTATACAATTTAATTCCTTGTAAATCTAAATTTTCTGAAGCAATTGAAAATGTTGGAGATATCTGCTTTATATTTAAGAAATGTGTCTACTTTTTACAGCAACACTACTCTCATCTAGTCTTTATGTTAAAAATACTCTTATTACTCATCACTTGGATTGTTTTTCCATATTTTTGGGCAGTTAGCTTTGGTTAAAAAGCTTTGGTATGAAATGCTAGAACGTTATATTAAAACGAAATGGAGTTTAATGCTGAAAACATTCAAAACCATTTATTAATTATATCTAAGAAATATTTATATAATTACAAATACATGAAAATGTCTTAAAAATAGCTAATTTTTTATATATTACAAGATTTATTTATCTACATTTCTTAAGCGCTATGAGCCTCAAAAGCTGCCAAAATAGAAGAAATTTAAAAATAATTGTTTTCCGTTATTAAAAACACAACTCTTAAGTTTAGAAAAAATTAAAAATCGTTATAGATAAAATAAAAATCATTGTGATTCGAATTAATATTTTTGACACAATTCGTTTTACATAATGTACAATTTGTAAATCACTAATCGGTTATCACTCGGTAATATCACCGTCTGCTTGAACAGCGGTCTTCTGAACAAAGCAGGATCTGGCCACGGATTCGAATAATCTGAAAGTAAAAACAGTCACAGTATTGATAGTATCTATATACATGAATAGTCAAATTTATATAATAGAAAATATACATAACACATTAATTATAAACAAAGTTCACTGCATTTTCAAGTACAATTTCTTTCAAGGATTCGCTGAGAATCGATGCAGTGAAAACATTACATATTCAGAAAGTGCTTCAATTGTCGCTGGAATGATTTTAAAAGCAATGTCATCCAGGGTCGAGGGTATTTGTTACGCAATTTTTATGTATAAATTGTTACATGAATTTATAACCCGTTTAAGGTATTTCATGTTGCTACATCGTATATATTCGCTGATGTCTTAATGTGTGTTATTATTGTGAACATCTCTCTAAAGATTCCTTGGTTTTAAGTCCTAGCATCAAGTATAACATCATCATGGGTTTTAAGTACAGCAACTAGCATGCTGGTTAGGCATATTGAGGGAACAGTATTTATAAAATAAGCTTAACAGGAAGTTAAGATGAGATTATCGTTGGGTACGAAATGTGTTGATGCCAATTTTGAACTTCTCTTACGTAGTAATAGATAATCCTAAATAGGAGCAAAACATGCAATTCTCTCCGGTGTTATGTTCATTTACGAAATCAACTTCGTTTGAGGTAATATGTAGATGTAGATATGCTTTTACGTATTCTTGCTCTAAGTATTTATAATTTAGAATGCATTTACAGATGACCTTTCAAAAAATGAATAACTACTTGTTTTTAAAGCCATTGTCATTTTTAATAAGTAATCCTTACTTTTAAAGGCCTCAATTTTGTATTCAAACTATTGTGACATATTCATGTACTACATAATAAAACATTTATATTTAGAATCAAACTTTGATGAATATCATTTCGTAAACATCAGTTGATTTTGTTTTACTAGATTATTTCATGATCTTAATTACTTACTTTTCAATTTCGGAGGCACAATGTACAAATTCGTGATTCCAAAACTTGTAACTTGGGTTCTTGATGAGTTCGATAAACGTAATAAGTAAGCCCCATGGATGTGGCCGATTCACGATCAGTCGTTCTAGCAGCACCCTTGTGATTTGCTCTTGGATGGCTTCCGTGTTTGCTTCAGCGAACAAATACAATAATGTGCAACTAAAATAATGAGTATGACTGTTCGGGAATCGCAATTGATTAGCAATTGAATTAAGAAACAAGTATCGGCCTTCGGTGTCCAGATCGACAGCAAGATTTTGGAATATATCCATATGCGAACTGTGCGCTATTGTCGTCATATTGGGTGTGAGGCCTTTGCCGCGTATACAAGCAATCGCTTGAGTACCGACGTATAAAACTAGAGCGTTCATTAGCGTGATGTTGTATCGCATTCCGGGTTCGTTTGATATCTGAAACAAACCAACGAAAAATTTATGAAACTAATGTATTTGACTTCTTCGGTTTCTGAAATATTTGATCAACGCATGATATGAAAGATTTGCAAAGTTTTAAAATTAAAATAACTTTATAATTATAAGCTCTCCAACTTTTATGTACTCTAGGAATAAACAAAACAAATATATTTAGTAGCAGCTTTGTTCAAGTACTATTCTCTGAAAAATGGACAAGTATTAAAATAGTATTTCTGAATATAGATATAATATGTAAATTTAGGCAGATTTTGTTCATTGGTACTGGAACACAATAAAAAACACGTTTTTTTACAACAACAGATTGATCACTTCAACTTTCGTGGAAGTTTTATTATACACTACGCACAGTAAAGATTGTAAAATTGATGGCCTTTAGTGTTACCAACTTGGACACTACCATTAATCAACACTAACATTAACATCTTTGAACTACGAATCTAGTATAAAACAACCAGAGTAAGCAATCGAGGGATGTTATTTAATTTTGCATATAATTTTAACAAAAAGCTTAAATTTCAGTCTGGTTTTCAAAGTACTTGCCACTATTGTCGATGCACTTTTGCATTCGCTCAAACCAATTGTTAAAGCACTTATTCCACTCTTCAATGGGTATGCTGGAAATGGTCATATGGAAAGCATCGACTGCATCTTCAGGTGATTGAAATCGGTCAACGAGTGCATTCTTGACGGAGACAAATGTAAAAAAACGTTGGGACTTAAGTCAGGGTTGTACGTAGGATGATCAAGCAATTCGATGTCTTGTTGCTCCAAAAACTCGATAGTTTGTCGAGCAGTGTGAGCACTCGCATTTTTTTCGCAGCTCAGAAATGATTTCTGTCAAACAAACGATCAGCAGTTACCGTCCTCCGATTCTGTAAACGAATGTTAGCCAAATGTGTGAATTTTTATACTAAAGTTGCGACCATCCTTTTCGATACACTGCGGGAACGGATGACTGGTTGTTCTCCTCATCTTGAAACATCCAAACAGTAGACTGAAAATTAATCTCGGGCTCATAAGAATAAATCCAAGGCTCGTCACCACTGATGATACTATACACATTTTTGGAGTGGCCTCTATCGAAACGATTCAGAGTTCTTCTTCATCAACTGACACGATCCGCCATCTGTTGATCGGTCAACAGATGCGGGATTCAACGAAAAACTAATTTTTTAACGCCCAACTCATGTAAAATCTTTTGAATTGAGGTCTTAGAAATGCCCAAGGAACTCTCCATCTCCCGGTAAGTTACTTGACGATCTTCATTAATCGTCTCCGCACAACATTAACATTTTCCTGGGTGACTGCTGATTTTGGTGAACCTCGATTGATGTGGAAAAATTATCACTCGGAAATGCTCTCGATTCCATTCCATGTTTCTGAACGCCTTACTAAATTTTACAATTCTCTGTGACTAAACTACTTGTATTTTGACGAAATTTTCAACACGTGTCAATATAATGTTGAGGTTTATTTCGGGACCATATGTTTTGTAACTTGTGTCCTCTATGTGGCTATATGCAAAATTAAAATGAGATCCCCCGTACGTCCAACACATGCACTGATATCTTCTCAAACATACAAAACATTAAAATATTCAAATTTTCCATTAGTGACCATAAGCCACAAAATATGAAGTCAACAACAGTAACAGAAAAAAGCATATATTCAGAGAAAAACATACAAATGACGCACAGAATCCAAATGACACACTGAAATTTACACACAGATTCAAATAATTATGAACATAATGGAATTTATCGCAGACCAGATCAAAATGCAGAAATCTTTGAAGAGAAAGTGATCAACACGAATAATAATCTAATAGTTGGAGACCTTAACATAAAACTAATGAAAAAGAATAAAATAAAAACACATGAGAATATATATTAACACTAAATAACACAACTATAAAGTAATAAACAAGGTAAATCCTCAACGCTTTATTAGAATAGGAAAAACTACACGTACAGGATCAATAATAGATCACATAACAACCAACTGTAAATAAAAGCAAAAAAATTCAACTCATTGACACTCCGATTACAGGATCAGCGATCACAGGATATTAAAATGCGTAATAACAATTTTAGAATTAAAACGAACAAAAAGGCACAACCAAAAGGGATTTACAATAATGGATTAAAATCAAGTATAAAGAAAGAAACTAGAAACGGAACAAGTGGACAGCTTTAAATCACTATAGAAAATGTAATAACAGAATTAGAAGAATACACAACCAGAACAACGAAAAATACACAAAAAAAAACTTGAGCGAAGGATGGATGTCCAAACACTGTAATGATAAGTAAAAGGAACAAAACTTATCTGCGAGTATTACAAAATAGAAGAAGCAATTACTTGCAAAAAACTCATAACATAACAAAAAAAATAAAAACCGAAATAAAGAAATCCAAACAAACATACTACGAACAGAAAATAAAATTGGCTGAAGGAAATAACAAGAAAATAAATCTGGCAAGTCTTTTAACACATCAGACTGGAGGAGCATACAGGAAGCACCTTCTGCGAAGAAAGTCCCGTTGTACCTGCAGGCGACGCTGCAAAGCTATCTGTCGGATAGGAAGCTTGTCTACGCAACGGCAGATGGCGGCCACAGGACAAAACAACTGACCGGCGGAGTCCCGCAAGGCACTAAACGTTATAGCGGGGATTGTACCAATGAGACTCCTAGTTATGGCAAGGGCTAGGATCTACGAGCGCAAAACGTCCGCCAAGCTCTGGAGCGCCCCGAGACACTCGCCAGATGGCAAGAAGAGTGGGACAATTGCGCTAAGGACAGATGGACGTACCGACTTATACCCGATGTTAGGCAATGGCACGAAGCTGAGCGAGGCCGGTTAAGGTACTACCTCACACAGGCCCTAACGGGCCATGGCTGCTTTGGAGAGTACTTGGATCACATAGGGAAGAGACCGACACAATATTTCGAGTACTGCGACTCCGGATGCAAAGATAGCACCGAACACACACTCTTCTAGTGCAAAGCTTGGGCTACTGCAAGGCAGGCTGCGGAGGCGCACTTAGGTTCGGATTTAACTGCCGACAGGCCACGTGCTAGGATCCGCGCGGATGACAAAGCTTGGGAGGTATTTGCTCTCTTAGCCAACGAAATACTCGGCCATAAAGGTCTCAAAGAAATCGAGTATGATCAGGCGCGTGCCATGCATGAGAGGGGTCGCGGTAACTGATTTTAATCTAAACCATTACGTACAAGAACACTCAGTTAGTTGGCGCGCATACCAGAGGGAGCGCCGGAACCGAGAGTTTTCTACTTGGTACCGGCTGAGAGGTCAAAACTAAGATAACTGGACTGACCGCCCCGGTAGTCGGCTGAGGCGACTTTTTCTCTCCAAAAAAACCACAATTCCTGAAGCTCGTTGTTAGGGGTTCGAAGAACTCATTAAATTTGGCATAATAAAAATCAGTAAAGTTCTCGGAACCCTACCAATGGCTAAGTCCAGTGTTTTATTCATTTAGTGGCAATGAACAGGGGATTATAAGTTTGTATTTTTCTTCCAACCCAATAATCTATAACTCTAACCTGAAGAGAAATAAGCTAAAGCAAGCGTTAAAACAGTGCATTTGGACATAATTAATAACCGATCTTAGTACATAGTAGGTGAGAGTGGGGCCGCTACGCGTACCCCATACGAAGGATCCCATTTTTACTAAATGTCACGTTGGGCAGTAATCCTCCTCCCCAAAATAAATCGTGACAATATATAAAAATAGTATCTAAAAATATATATAATTATGTAGTCTACAGCAATACAATAATATCAGACATAGAGGAATTAAAAAAATTGATCCACTAGTATCATAATGGCATCCTACAAAACCAAAAATTAATACGAAAAATAAATTTTTATTAAACATTTCAACAAATATGGTCAAAATATTAATTAGATGAGTTAATCAATTCGCAAACTACCTGTTGATTACATGTAGCACCAGTTAGCTTAAAAAGCTAGGTAGGATAGATGCATTTCTAGCATAGGTGTTTAGCCCTCCTGAGCTACTTAACTAGCCTGCTTATATATTTTGAAAAACAAATTGTAAACAGGAATCAAAGTAGCGGAAATAGTAAGGTCTCTGACTATCGAGCTTGAAGTCCGGAAGTAACATCAAGCTCGATTTTTTTTCAATTTTTTTGTTTTCAATGTAATTTGTTATTTAATCTATTACCTTAAGTCCCAAAAACACCTAACTTTACGTTAGGGTTAGATTAAGTATGTTGGGGTTAGGTTAGGTTATGTCCTGGTTAGGTTTTGTTAGCTTATTTTGTATTTACTAATTATCAGAAAAAAATTACCAACAAAAGCAAGTTGATAGTGCATACAAAATTGCATGGACTAAGTAGTTTTTGTTGCATATTCATTATGACGTCATGGATATTTGTTATGAGTAATAGGTCCAAAATATTTTACTGTGATGAGACACTCGTGTCCTCAGTACCCTCTGCTTCAGTGCATCATTGTCTAAGGACTTTGAGCAATGTACCACGCTGGCTGGCCTGTTTAAGCTATTCTGAATATCTGCTATTCTAAATAGATTTTTCTTACATTTTCTTAGATCTTTTATTCTACAAAGGAGATCTATTCTAAATAACACCAGCGAGGTACAGCGCTCAAAGTCGTTAGACAATGACACACTGAAGCAGAGGATAATACGGACCTCTAAACACCTATGCCCGAAATGCATATACTCTACCTGGGGTTTTTAGGCTAATTGGGTAATCAGTAGATAGTCTGCGAATTGATTAAGTCATCAAATGAATAATAAATAGTTATTTATGATATAAGTATATAACAAAGCATGTTACTTAGAAGATAAAAGTATCTATCAAATAACGTAATGCTTCATAATAAATTAAATCGATTAAACAGATAGGTTTCGGGAACCTTATATTGGATTGAACTAATAATAAATTTAAATGCATATTACTTATTGAAAGATAAGAAAGCGCTAACGTCTCACGCGCCAGAGATCTATTGTCGCCAGTTGTATTATGTAACACACACGTTACCTATGTTTAATATGCATTACGCGAACTATATA